>JAOWBW010000414.1:852398-1069184 GCA_026119855.1 Campanula takesimana
AAGATTCGAATGCAGCATTTAACATGAAGCAAATTGCACAGAAATGTATGAATGAGATGATCCTGGATCTACTAATGCTCGCGCGCTCACATTAGACACAGAAATAATACCTCCAATAACTGTAGGATCATCGGTAGCTTGTTGTTGATTCATGGCATAAACCTCCCTTGAACTTGGGCTTTCCCGTAACATCCCTTTTCTGACCTTGATTATTACCAACTCCGGACCCGGATGCTTGACCTCTACCTCTCGGGCAATCTTTTACAAAGTGACCCATTTGACCACAATTGGTACACCTTCCTTGCTTCTTCCAACAACGGTCTTCAGAATGACCTTCCTTTTGACAATACGAACAAAGCCTCCTAATTTGACTCCCTTGGTTCCCGGAAGTGGTACCCGGGTTCCTTGGGGTCGGTTGCCCTCGGAACTGAGATTGTCCCCCAAAGTTACCTCGATTATCGGAACGGTGTTGTGGCTTGCCTTGAGCTCCTTGCTTAATCGGATTAGCTACCTCAGTCTTCCTTTTATGCTCCCAATATCTTGCTCTATTAAGTAGGCTCGGCACCGCATCTTGGAAAGTCACGATCCGTTGAGCAATTAGTTGAGTACGGATGGAGGTCTTCAATCCCCGAATAAATCTCATAGCCTTTTGTTCCTCGTCCTCACCAAATAGTCGCAATACCGGGCTAACTCTATGAACTTCGCCGAGTATTGTGCTATAGACAACACACCTTGCTCCAAGTTGAGTAGCTCGATCTCCTTTCGGTTTTGATCAACAACTGGAATGAAATGCTCCTTGAATTTGCGCACGAACAACTCCCACGCATACACCGTGCGAGTATCATCCCAACTAGCTTTGACACCTTTCCACCAATGCTCGGCGGCACCCACAAGCTTGTAAGCCGCAAACCGGACCGTCCCTACTCATCGAAACACCCCAAACACATCGTAAATCTTCTCCATAGACTCAATCCACAACTCAGCCTTCCGAACATCGGGTTCCCCATTGAATTCAACCGGTTTCAACTTCAGAAATTGCCAATCCATAGCGGGGTGGGCTTGTTCTACCCTCGGACCTTGATCATGTATGGCCTTCATGGCCGCCTCAAACATGCCTTGAAACATGGCACGGGCTTCTTCCCTTGTATCATTCTGGTTTGCATTACCGGAAACTACTTTCACCACTCCTTCTACGAACCATCGTAACAAGTACCTGCATAAAACATCAACCGTTAATCACTCCGCACACTACTACCCACCTAGGTCATACTAATCCACCTAGACTTATACATAGAACTAATGCCATAGCTCTGATACCAACTGTCGCGACCCCGGACCCCGCGGGCCCCGGGACCGCGATCTGGACGTCGACTCTAATACCGAAACTCAAAAATACTGAAGTTAAAAATTCCATTTGACACCAAAAGGTAATAACCCAAAGTTTTACAAAACCAAGTTTGTAAAAAGCCAATTACAACAATCATAACTCACTTAGCCCAAGTACAACAACAATAAATAAACGTACCCAACAAATAAAAAAGACGTCATTGTTTGGTACAACTACCCCAAAATGGTTACACATTTACATAATGGAAACCAACCTATACAACTTTCCCCAAAAGAATGTATCCACCCTCGACGTCCTCGTTCTCTTGATCAGCGAGACTAATCCTTAGCACCTGGGGGGGTTAAGGAAAAACAAAGATAAAAGAGAAAAGGGGTGAGATAAATCTCAATAAGTTACTAATGCAACTACATGACATGCTATGATGCAATAGGCAATAACAACAATAAATATCACATAGCATATAGCATTTATCATGTATCAGATAGCAGCGGAAATAAACACATAACAAAGGATATAGCCAAGGTTTTCCAAACCGGAACATCCAAATAAAGGATCGCTGCGCAGCTTCGATAATCAACCAATCATCATCTTCATAATAGCATGAAAGCCGAAGAGAAAACCCCGGTACCGGAAACAATAACCAAAGGAAGTGTCACAAAGGACGGGAGACATGCCACAAAGTCATGCTCCAATAAATAAATGCTAAAATGCACACAAAGGAGCTAGCTCTTCTCACATCCAAGGCCAATCTGGAGGAGGGTAATAATGGGGCAAAACAATGGTCAACATCACAATGGACTTGGCCGTGCCATCATAATGCTTCGCATCGCCCAAACACACACAAAATACCAGCTGGACTTTCATATAAAGGCTAAGTAATAAATACTAGCTTAATTAAACAACTTAAGGTTCCAAAGTAGGGAACCAATCAAATTAAGTTACCACAAAGGTCAACCAATATAAACAGCTCATCAAAGATGCCAACATTACCAAAACGGTACTTAAATAAATTTCACTTCATAATTATTCACAAAGAATCAAATCCACACAATAAAGTGTTCCACGGTGTTATCTTAAGTTAATTAGAAGGATTAAACCAAACTAGTTAAGTTTTAAGTCTTAAACCAAGCAAAAGGGTCAAATTCCTGAAACAGGGGCGGGCGGGCGCCTGGTATGGGGCAGGCGGGCGCTTGTTTGTCCAGTAAGTTTGGTCTTCAGAAAGGGGTATGTAGGCGGGCGCCTGGTCTGACCCAGGCGGCGCCTGGTCTACGGGCTGGGGGAAATTCCCAGCTGGGTTCTTCCATTTTTCCTTACCATTTTCACAATCTCTTAATCCAACACAACTAATGAAATCCTCAAGGTACCCAAACCATAACTAACCAACAAAGGGACCTTAACAACACTTTTTACCAGCAAAACCCAAGATTAAATCAAGACATTCATCCATTCACCATTTTTAGCCAAGAACTCAATAAATTCAAAATAAATTCAAAACTCAATCAAACTTCACAATTAACACATCAAACATCATATAAACATGATATGAACATATTAGCATCAAAATGGGGGAAAAGCAACTTACTTGCAAATTCTCAAAGTTGACGGAATTCAAATCTTTTGGCTCTCTACGATCCTATCGACGATCTAAACAATGTTCACGTTTTAAGAAATGAGAGAAGATGAGAGGAAGAAGGAGAAAATTAAGAGAGAATGGAGAAGAGAAAAACTTACCCAAACTTGGAGGAGAGAGAGAGATTGCTGGGAGGAGGGAGTAGGGTGAGGGAGATGGAGTGTAAGAGGGAGAGGGTAGGAGTAGGGAGGGAGTAATTTGAAATGATACACCTAGCCCCTTCCCTTACTAACTAGCTCAACTTAGATACTCCCACTAATTTATTAAGACCCAAATAAAATACTAGGCATAAATATTATAACACATAAATTGCACACATAATTATTTAAATAAATAATAATTAAATAAATAAATAGCAATTAAATAAATAAAAATCATTTAATTACTAATCAAATAGAGCCTATATTTCGGGTCGTGACATTCACTCCCCCTTAAAGAAAATTCGACCCGAATTTTAACGAGACTCACCTCAAACAAAAAGCCACGGAAACTTTCTCTCGATCTCATCTCGAAGCTCCCACGTCGACTCCTCGATGTTATGATTCCTCCAAAGAACTCGAACCAACGCGATGCTCTTGCTCCTCAACTCTTGGACTTTGGAATCTAAGATCCGAACCGGTCGTTCCTCATAACTCATATCGGGCTCAATATCCTCCGGTACCCTCGGTAACACGTGAGACGGATCATGAACATACTTCCGAAGCATAGAAACATGAAAACGTTGTGCAACCGGTCCAAAGATGGCGGTAACGCAAGACAATACGCAAGAAGTCCAACCTTTCCCAAAATCTCAAACGGACCAATAAACCTCGGAGCCAACTTACCTTTTTCCCAAATCTACGAATACCCACCTTTGGAGATACTTTCAAGAACACCAAATCACCAACCTGAAAACTAAGATCTCGCCTTCGGTTGTCTGAGTAGCTCTTATGTCGACTCTGGGCTGTCTTCAATCTATCCCGGATAACTTTAACTTTCTCAACCGAATCCCGAAGCAAATCAATACCCACAATCTTCGCTTCACCAACCTCATCCCAACAAATAGGCGATCTACACTTCCTTCCATACAAGGCCTCAAATGGTGCCATCTCGATACTAGCCTGATAACTGTTGTTGTAAGAGAACTCCACTAACGGTAGGTGCGAATCCCAAGAATCGGAAAAATCTATCGAACACGCTCGCAACATATCCTCCAAAATCTGAATAGTCCTCTCGGATTGACCATCTGTCTGAGGATGAAAAGCTGTACTGAATCGCAAATCTGTACCCAAAGCTTCCTGAAACGCCTTCCAGAATCTAGAAGTAAACCTCGGGTCTCGATCTGACACAATACTAACCGGAACTCCATGCAATCTAACAATCTCGTCAATATAAAGGGTCGCAAGCTTCTCCATCGAATATCTGATATCAATAGGCAAGAAATGGGCGCTCTTGGTCAATCTATCCACTATTACCCAAACACTGTCATACTTCCTACGGGTGCGAGGTAATCCCGTAACGAAATCCATAGTCACATGTTCCCATTTCCACTCGGGAATCTCTAACGGCTGAAGCAATCCTGCGGGTCTCTGATGCTCGGCTTTGACCTGCTGACAAGTTAGACACCTCGATACATACTCGGCTATCTCCCTTTTCATATTAATCCACCAAAATTGTTGCTTCACATCCTGATACATCTTCGTACTACCCGGATGAATAGTATACCTCGACTTGTGGCCCTCATCTAGAACTCTCTGTTAATTCCATCAACATCCGGAACACACAAACGACCACGGAAAGTCAAAACTCCACTCGAGCTAATAGAAAAATCCTCGAAATTCTTTTCCTTCAATTTACCCATTACCTTCACCAACTCGGGGTCTTCTTTCTGAGCCTCTTTTATTCTTTGATTTAGGGTCGGAGACACCCTAATATTTGCAAAAATAGCCCCATGTCTCGATTCACGAGGAGACCAATCTCGAACATCCTCAAGCATTTTCCATTCACGGACCATCATCGAAGCCACATAAGATTTTCTACTAATCGCATCGGCTACCACATTCGCCTTTCCCGAATGATAAGAAATCGTGCAATCATAATCCTTCAACAATTCCATTCATCGACGCTGTCGGTTGTTCAATTCCTTCTGAGAGAATAGGTACTTCAAACTCTTGTGATCGGTAAAAATTTCAAACTTCGCTCCATAAAGGTAGTGCTTCCACTTGTGCAACGCAAATACTATAGCCGCTAACTCCATATCATGAGTCGGGTAATTCTTCTCACTAGGGGTCAACTTCCTCGAAGCATAAGCAATTACTTTCCCATTCTGCATCAACACACAACCCAAACCCTCTTTCGAAGCATCACTATAAATCACTAGGCCATCGCTCCCATTAGGCAAAGTCAAGATCGGTGCGGTAGTCAACCTCTTCTTCAATTCCTCGAAACTCTTGTCACATTTCTCGGTCCACACAAACGGAACATTCTTCCGGGTCAACTGAGTCATCGGAGTAGCAATCCTCGAAAACCCTTCAATAAACCTTCTGTAATAACCGGCTAAACCAAGAAAGCTTCTAATCTCTGTCACTGATTCGGGTCTCTTCCAATCCACTATGGCTTCAATCTTTGAAGGATCCACTGAAATCCCATCTTTAGAAATAACATGACCCAGAAATGACACCTTCTCGAGCCAAAATTCGCATTTACTGAACTTCGCAAATAATTTCTCCCTCGCAAGAACGGATAAAACTGTCCTCAAATGCTGTTCGTGCTCCTCTCGAGATTTCGAATAAACAAGAATGTCGTCGATGAAAACCACTACGAACGAATCAAGATACGGGTGGAAAATCCGGTTCATCAAATCCATAAACACTGCAGGCGCGTTAGTCAACCCAAACGGCATAACCAAGAACTCATAATGACCATACCGAGTGCGAAAAGCAGTCTTCGGAATATCCTCCGATCGAACCTTCAACTGATGGTACCCACTCCTCAAATCAAGTTTAGAGAAAACCACGGACCCTTGAAGTTGATCAAACAAATCATCGATGTGCGGTAGAGGATACTTGTTCTTCACCGTAACCTGATTCAACTTTCTATAATCTATACACAACCTCAACGAACCATCTTTCTTCCGCACGAACAAAACCGGTGCTCCCCACGGGGAAACACTAGGGCGGATAAACCCTCGATCAAGCAACTCTTGCAATTGAACCTTTAATTCCTTCAACTCTGCGGGAGCTAACCTGTAAGGCGCTTTCGAGATCGGAGCCGTACCCGGCAAAAGATCTATACAAAACTCAATCTCACGATCGGGAGGCATATCATACTCGGTAGAGAAAACATCGGGAAATTCCCGAACTACCCGAACACTATCAAAACTAGGGGATTCTTTCCTAGTATCAAGAACACTAGCCAAATACCCCTCACAACCACTATGCAATAATTTTCTCGCTTTCATAAAAGAAATTAAGCGAACCTTTCTACTCAGAGGACTAGCCTCAAACACAAATTTAGGCACATCGGAATAGAAAAGGTAACAGTTTTCTTACGGCAATCAACGGAAGCATGAAACTTGCTCAACCAATCCATACCCAAAATGACATCAAAGTCTTGGATAGGAAGAACTACCAAATCCGCACAAAGGACACGACCACAAATAACTACATCACAAGCACGAAAGACTCGATCAGAAATCAAGCATTCTCCTATAGGGGTCGACACCTCTAGCACGTACGGTAAAGATTCGAATGCAGCATTTAACATGGAAGCAAATTGCACAGAAATGTATGAATGAGATGATCCTGGATCTACTAATGCTCGCGCGCTCACATTAGACACAGAAATAATACCTCCAATAACTGTAGGATCATCGGTAGCTTGTTGTTGATTCATGGCATAAACCTTCCCTTGAACTTTGGGCTTCCCGGTAACATCCCTTTTCTGACCTTGATTATTACCAACTCCGGACCCGGATGCTTGACCTCTACCTCTCGGGCAATCTTTTACAAAGTGACCCATTTGACCACAATTGGTACACCTTCCTTGCTTCTTCCAACAACGGTCTTCAGAATGACCTTCCTTTTGACAATACGAACAAAGCCTCCTAATTTGACTCCCTTGGTTCCCGGAAGTGGTACCCGGGTTCCTTGGGGTCGGTTGCCCTCGGAACTGAGATTGTCCCCCAAAGTTACCTCGATTATCGGAACGGTGTTGTGGCTTGCCTTGAGCTCCTTGCTTAATCGGATTAGCTACCTCAGTCTTCCTTTTATGCTCCCCAATATCTTGCTCTATTAAGTAGGCTCGGTCCACCGCATCTTGGAAAGTCACGATCCGTTGAGCAATTAGTTGAGTACGGATGGAGGTCTTCAATCCCCGAATAAATCTCATAGCCTTTTGTTCCTCGGTCCTCACCAAATAGTCGCAATACCGGGCTAACTCTATGAACTTCGCCGAGTATTGTGCTATAGACAACACACCTTGCTCCAAGTTGAGTAGCTCGATCTCCTTTCGGTTTTGATCAACAACTGGAATGAAATGCTCCTTGAATTTGCGCACGAACAACTCCCACGCATACACCGTGCGAGTATCATCCCAACTAGCTTTGACACCTTTCCACCAATGCTCGGCGGCACCCACAAGCTTGTAAGCCGCAAACCGGACCTTGTCCTCATCCGAACACCCAAACACATCGTAAATCTTCTCCATAGACTCAATCCACAACTCAGCCTTCCGAACATCGGGTTCCCCATTGAATTCAACCGGTTTCAACTTCAGAAATTGCTCCAATCCATAGCGGGGTGGTGCTTGTTCTACCCTCGGACCTTGATCATGTATGGCCTTCATGGCCGCCTCAAACATGCCTTGAAACATGGCACGGGCTTCTTCCTTGTATCATTCTGGTTTGCATTACCGGAACTACTTTCACCACTCCTTCTACGAACCATCGTAACAAGTACCTGCATAAAACATCAACCGTTAATCACTCCGCACACTACTACCCACCTAGGTCATACTAATCCACCTAGACTTATACATAGAACTAATGCCATAGCTCTGATACCAACTGTCGCGACCCCGGACCCCGCGGGCCCCGGGACCGCGATCTGGACGTCGACTCTAATACCGAAACTCAAAAATACTGAAGTTAAAAATTCCATTTGACACCAAAAGGTAATAACCCAAAGTTTTACAAAACCAAGTTTGATAAAAGCCAATTACAACAATCATAAACTTCCACAAGTTTATGCCCAACAAAATATAAACGTACAATTCTTAAAGACGTCATTGTTTGGTACAACTACCCCAAAATGGTTACACATTTACATAATGGAAACCAACCTATACAACTTTCCCCAAAAGAATGTATCCACCCTCGACGTCCTCGTTCTCTTGATCAGCGAGACTAATCCTTAGCACCTGGGGGGGTTAAGGAAAAACAAAGATAAAAGAGAAAAGGGGTGAGATAAATCTCAATAAGTTACTAATGCAACTACATGACATGCTATGATGCAATAGGCAATAACAACAATAAATATCACATAGCATATAGCATTTATCATGTATCAGATAGCAGCGGAAATAAACACATAACAAAGGATATAGCCAAGGTTTTCCAAACCGGAACATCCAAATAAAGGATCGCTGCGCAGCTTCGATAATCAACCAATCATCATCTTCATAATAGCATGAAAGCCGAAGAGAAAACCCCGGTACCGGAACCAATAACCAAAGGAAGTGTCACAAAGGACGGGAGACATGCCACAAAGTCATGCTCCAATAAATAGCTAAAATGCACACAAAGGAGCTAGCTCTTCTCACATCCAAGGCCAATCTGGAGGAGGGTAATAATGGGGCAAAACAATGGTCAACATCACAATGGACTTGGCCGTGCCATCATAATGCTTCGCATCGCCCAAACACACACAAAATACCAGCTGGACTTTCATATAAAGGCTAAGTAATAAATACTAGCTTAATTAAACAACTTAAGGTTCCAAAGTAGGGAACCAATCAAATTAAGTTACCACAAAGGTCAACCAATATAAACAGCTCATCAAAGATGCCCAACATTACCAAAACGGTACTTAAATAAATTTCACTTCATAATTATTCACAAAGAATCAAATCCACACAATAAAGTGTTCCACGGTGTTATCTTAAGTTAATTAGAAGGATTAAACCCAAACTAGTTAAGTTTTAAGTCTTAAACCAAGCAAAAGGGTCAAATTCCTGAAACAGGGGCGGGCGGGCGCCTGGTATGGGGCAGGCGGGCGCTTGTTTGTCCAGTAAGTTTGGTCTTCAGAAAGGGGTATGTAGGCGGGCGCCTGGTCTGACCCAGGCGGGCGCCTGGTCTACGGGCTGGGGGAAATTCCCAGCTGGGTTCTTCCATTTTTCCTTACCATTTTCACAATCTCTTAATCCAACACAACTAATGAAATCCTCAAGGTACCCAAACCATAACTAACCAACAAAGGGACCTTAACAACACTTTTTACCAGCAAACCCAAGATTAAATCAAGACATTCATCCATTCACCATTTTTAGCCAAGAACTCAATAAATTCAAAATAAATTCAAAACTCAATCAAACTTCACAATTAACACATCAAACATCATATAAACATGATATGAACATATTAGCATCAAAATGGGGGAAAAGCAACTTACTTGCAAATTCTCAAAGTTGACGGAATTCAAATCTTTTTGGCTCTCTACGATCCTATCGACGATCTAAACAATGTTCACGTTTTAAGAAATGAGAGAAGATGAGAGGAAGAAGGAGAAAATTAAGAGAGAATGGAGAAGAGAAAAACTTACCCAAACTTGGAGGAGAGAGAGAGATTGCTGGGAGGAGGGAGTAGGGTGAGGGAGATGGAGTGTAAGAGGGAGAGGGTAGGAGTAGGGAGGGAGTAATTTGAAATGATACACCTAGCCCCCTTCCCTTACTAACTAGCTCAACTAAGATACTCCCACTAATTTATTAAGACCCAAATAAAATACTAGGCATAAATATTATAACACATAAATTGCACACATAATTATTTAAATAAATAATAATTTAAATAAATAAATAAGCAATTAAATAAATAAAAATCATTTAATTACTAATCAAATAGAGCCTATATTTCGGGTCGTGACAATGCCGCCTCAAGGGTACAGTCGGGTCCCGCCCCCTCAAACTTACCCAAATGTGGGGACCTCACGTCCCACATCCCAAACCGCCACTCACCAAAATGTGCCCATCACTCATGTTCCCCTTGTCCCACCGGGTGTCACTTCCATGTACCCACCGGGGTTCAATCTATATGACACGGTCCCAAACAGTCAAGCACCCTTGGCCCCATCTACTGCCGGCTTGCCGCCTCCGGCCCTGCCAACCATCTCTAGAGAAGTGCCTTACCCACTCTACTACCCGATGGCCCAAACATCCAAAACTACCCCACCATGTATCCCAACAAGCAACCTGGCGCCAGGGTATGTCTACACCCACTTGCCACCTACAAATCCTCCTCCGATAGTCCCCTCCACCACTTCACCTCCCAACGCAGTGCCATTGACAAGTCAAATCATGGGATCCGTCAACTCCAACCCCCATGTGGACCCTCAAGTGGGATGGATAGTTGAGAAGCTGAAACAAATGGAGGAAAGGTTTGAGGGAAAGAACGAGAAGAAGTTCACCTCGGGAGTCACGGACCCGATAAGGTCGTCCCCCTCCCTCATCGATTCAAAATGCCGGAAATTGACAAATTTGACGGGACCGCCTGTCCCCAGACTCACCTCAACGCCTACACCTTGGCGATGAGGGCAAAGGGTTGCACCGTGCAGCAAATGACTGATCACTTTCAGTTGTCCTTAAGGGGAAATGCACTCAAATGGTTCTTCAACTTAAAGGATGAGTCTCGAACCACATGGGACCGGATTAAGGAAGCATTCCTCACTAAGTACCGTTCTAACTTGGAGTGGGAAACCAATCGTACCGATTTGCAAAGCACACTGGAAAAGACCGAAGAGCCGATCAGTGAGTTTTACAAAAGATGGAACTACAAATTGGGAGAAATTTCCAATCCTCCCACCGAGGATGAACAGTTGGATATATTTCAGTCATGCCTGAAACCCCAACTGCGAGCTTTAATCAGCCATCACTTCTACCCCAATCTCCGAGCCATGGTAACCGCAGGATCCAAATTCGAGAAGGCTCTCAATGAGCACTCTCCGGCCCAAAATAGCGCAAACTCCTATAGGTACCGCCCTCCGACCACCGGTAAAGGGAAAGAAACCATGGGAACGGTTAACAGCATCCAAGAAGGAAGCTCAAGGCAAGCCTCTCAAAAGGGTGGGACTGCAGAAAGGCGTCAGTATGTAAGGTTTGAGGATTTCGGAATGCCTATAAGTAAGGTGTTCGAAGGGTTAGTCAAGCAAGGCCTTGCAAAACCTTTGGTCAACTATCAGCCAAGGAATCCCGAGAAACCCCTTGACCAAAACAAAAGATGCGCCTTCCACAATTATCATGGCCACGATACCGATGATTGCTCCGTGATAAAATGCATCATCCTCGACCTCATTGACAAAGGGAAACTTGAACACCCCCGTGGCCCGAGCGTGATTAATAACCCTTTCCCCAACAACCAAGGCATTAATATGATTGAGTTCGAGGAGCCTACACCTGTGAACCTTTTGGAATTCAATGTCCCAATGGCTCAGATTGGGGAAGAATAGAAGTAAGCTTTATGGGCATGTGTGCAAGAGGGAGATATGAGATGCCCATCCGACTTTATGATCGCCAATGTGATGAGTGCAAGGGTACCCCACCAAAACGCCGATGAATTGGTCGTAATAACACTCACCGAACATGATTTAACGTTTGAACAATGCATGGAGGAGATGGAAAAGTCCATTAAGAGTACGTTGGACAGCGAAAGCCAAGGCTCGAATGGGGAAAGCCTTTCCCATGATGATTGCTTCCATATCATTGAGTCATGTAGGTCATCTACGGGCAAGAGGACAATTAAACGAAATAGGTCCGAGGTCGCAAAGATCCCAGAAATGATTGACTATGAAGGGTATCTCACCCAAATGAAAGAAGCCATTCGTTCTCTACCTCACAAGGAGCTCCGGATCTTATGTGAAAGTGACGATGATGAAGTATCCTAAAATATGGCTCCTTGTGTTTTCTCCCCGAAAGTGGAAGAAGAGGAATTTCCGGCCTTGGATGATTTCTTAGCTTTGCCACCACTATCTCCGCCACCGCCGCTGTTTGACGGATCAGCGTTCCCAGATAATTATTGTTGCATGCTCACCCTGGAGAGTAAACTACCAAAATGACCCGCGTACTATTACAGATTTTCATATTAACCTCCGTACTATTGAAACAACTAATCTAACTTGCGTACTATTTATAAAACTACAAAAGTAACCAAAATCGTTAACCAATGTTAACGGAAGTTAATGGGCGTTAGATTCTTAACGTCTATCTCATGTCCAACTGTTCTTTTTAATATTTAAGGTTTAAAAACAATTTGAAATTTTATATTTAGCTGAAAATTATGTAAAAATAAAATTAATTTTAATCAACCAACAATCATCTCACCACCACCACCACCGCCACCGCCACCGCCACCGACCTTTTCCACCATCAGTTTCATCAAAGATCATACATCACAATCAAAACAAAAAACAATTAACAAACTTAAATTACCACAAACACCATCAAAACAACAGCTCATATTCACAGAAAATTTAATCAATAATGTGAATTTTTTCTTTTCGCCAAATTTGATATACTAACCCAAAAATTCATTTAGATTGACAAGTAACTATCCAAATGGTTCAGATCTGGAAAAAAGCATAGAAAGCCTCCATTGTTGGAGCTCAATTTGCAGAAGAATTAAAGTGTGAGATGAGAAAGGGGAGACATTGGAGGGGACGACTTACATGGAGGGGAGAGAGAATGGTGGATCTAAATTATATTGCTTGATTCAGCCCTTCTTATGTGAATGGTTTGGTCGGAGAGGAGGTAAGATACGAAAGGGTGAGGGACCAGGTATTAGGTTGAGTTTCTTGTTCGTTGCCAGAGATCTGAGGGGGATGGTAGAAACGGACATGGTGGTGGGTAGCGAAGGTGGAGAAGGGAAGGGGGAAAACGTTGTTGGAAGAGAGGGTGGTCGGTGGGGATGGGTTGACCGGAGAAGAAGGTTGAGAAATTTCTTAAGTTTCCACAATTTTGATGCAGAGATCTGGGTATGGGGGTTTGTTAAAGAGGGTTAATGTCTATATTAATTACTCCATTTTCCATTTTAGCCCTTTGATATTTATGGAGGTGATTTGAAATTTATTGTAATGTCCGTTAAATTAGTAACACCAGTTAACATTTATAACATTCATTAACGATTTAGGTTAATTTGAGTAATTTATAAATAGTACGCAGGTTAGGTTGATTGTTTCAATAGTACGGAGGTAAATATGATAATCTGTAGTAGTACGCGGGTCAGTTTGGTAGTTTACTCCACCCTGGAAAAGCTCCGTGAAACTGTGGGAGCCGGGAAGAGCCAGAACCACCACCCTATCTCCCTAGGAGAAATTTGTGGGTCAACATCCACCCCAAAATGAATGGTCACGGTAAATGAGTTGAGGAGGGAGGCATGGCCGTACGGTACCCAAAACCCTCCGCCTATCGGAGATGAGATGATAAAAGTCGATGACTCCTTGGAAGTAAGTGTATTAACTCGATCAGGGCAAGTGCACACGAAGAACCCTAAGAAACCTCCACCACCGGAACACCGAGCGCCTCCCCTTCTTGTTGACGAGGCGAAACCCCCAGGTTCCGGAGAAGAGGATCCCATCTTAGCCCAACTTAAGAGGACACAAGCTAACATATCTTTGTGGTCTCTCCTTACTTCCTCCTACCCTCATAAGCTCAAGTTGGAGGAATGCTTGGCCCACACTATGGTACCCACCATAGCTACCCCCGAGGAAGCTGTGCAAATGATCAGAAGTGTTCAGTACGGAAATATCATCACATTCACAGATTTGGATTTGCCAAAGTTGGGGCTAGCCATAACGAGGCCCTTTACATCACGGTACGATTGGATGATCGCCGCCTCCCTCGGGTTCTAGTCGATAACGGCTTCGGCATGAACGTCCTCCCCGCTAAGATGATGGACCTACTTGGCCTTGAGACCACCGACCTAAAGCCTTCCGTGATCACTGTCAAGGCTTATGATTCCACGGCCCGCTCAGTCTAGGGGTGGCCACTTTGAACCTTTGGTTTGGGAAACAAATGATGCCGACCGACTTCCAAGTGCTTGACATCCCCATATCCTTCACTGCCTTATTGGGACGCCGTGGCTCCACAAAGTCAACGGGTCGCCTCCACTCTCCATCAATGTGTGAAATACGTGCAAGGGGGTAACTTGACAACTATTTACGGGGATAGTGTGACCACAGAAGGAACCAACACCAATGGGATTCCTGTGTTAGAAATTAAGCATGAGGGAAGCGGCATGGTTTTGACCGGCTTCACAGAAGTACCACCCAAAACCCACATTTGTTGTGTAGATCTCACGCTCACCAAGGATAAGATTCCTCCTGCGATGAGAATGATGCGTCTGATGCGCTACCTCCCAGGGCTCGGACTAGGAAGGAAGCTCCAAGGGACTCACAAGATTGTTGAGATCAAAGAGAAAAACACGCTTCATGCCTTGGGATACAAACCTACCCCCGGAGACCTCAGGATGGATAAGGAAATGGCTCGGAAGAAAAGCCAAGCCAGGGCTCAAGGAATTCCGTTTAAAACCCCTAACCTTCATCCTTATACCTTTGATATGAGCCGTTACTTTATGAAGGGGGGAGTTCAAGTCGAATCCCCAGAGCCAAGAGAGCCGATGATGACCAATTGGGATAAGTTGCAAGAGGATCTCAAAAGGTTCCGAGGGATGGTGTCAAACCCCGTGAGGAGGGCATTTCTGGATACGCCCAAGATAAAAGATCCTACCAATACTACTATCAGCCACGAATACACCTTCAAGGGGGTGCCCGAAATGGTAAAAGAGTTTGAAACCTTGTCTGTGACGGGAGCTAGCAAGGAAAGGGGATCCGTCTGGGGACAAAATGGCGGATACAAGTTTGAGGAGGTAGTTCCTAAGGGCGCCTCCAAGGATGCTATGGGCAATGAGTGGAATGGTGTGGTAATGCAAAGAATGTTCGGAGAAGACTTGGTTGTACCTGACCTAATTGACTTCGAAAGGGAAATGATTGTTGTGATTGAAGATGGACCTCTTGCAACCTTTGACCCACACACTCTTGCAAAGCCAACGGACATGCCTTTGAAAAATTGGGTAACCTTCTCTGGACCGGTGGCGAGCAAAGAAGAAATGACCGCGAAACATGGACTGGTACCTCGTCCCCTAGAGTCAAATGTCATAGGATCCAATGTAGTTGAGTCTCCCCAATCTCTTGTCTTTGAATTCGAGTCTGTCTCCTCCGAGGGCCTCACGCCGAGGATTATGAACTTGTAGCCAACGTTGTATTCCCGTTTGCATTGAATGAAATGATAGACCTTTCCGAGTATCCCCTCATTGCCAACTTATTAGATGATAAATTAACTAATAATCTGAAAATGGTTAATAAAGAATCACCTAATAATGCAGACGCACTAAACAATCCAAACATTAAACAGTCATCAAAGCAGGTTGTTTATCAAGAGGAAAACCGTGCCCAAGCTGCCGAAGAGTTTTCGACTAAGGTGAATTTAGGAACCGAAAATGAACCGAAGGAGACACAGATTGGGGAATACTTCAAAGGGGCCGAAAGGGAAGCTTTGGTTGAGCTACTCAAAGAGTATATAGATGTCTTTGCATGGTCTTATAAGGATATGCCAGGGTTGGATGCTTCGATCGTGGAACACAGGATCCCCGTGGACCCCAAGGTGAAACCCGTTAAGCAAAAACTTCGGTGGATCAAACCAGAATGGTCCCTGCAGGTCAAAGAAGAGATTGAGAAGTTGCTTCGGGTCGGATTTATAAGAGTGATAGAATACCCCTCATGGCTCTCCAACATAGTAACGGTCACAAAGGCCAACGGAAAGGTTCGATGCTGCGTCGACTTCAGGGATCTCAACAAAGTGAGTCCCAAAGATGACTTTCCCCTCCCAAGCATCGACATGCTTGTGGATACAACTTCTAGCTTTGAGGTTAAGTCTTTTGTGGATGGCTTCGCCGGATATAACCAGATTAAGATGGCAGAGGAGGACCAGGAAAAAACTGCCTTCACCACCCCATGGGGAACCTTTTGCTATACCGTGATGCCTTTCGGGTTGCGAAACGCTGGGGCTACCTACCAAAGAGCTGCGACCGCACTCTTCCACGACATGATCCATAAGGAAATAGAAGTGTATGTTGATGACAAGATCGTGCATTCTAAGGGTTCTGACGGGCAACATTTGATAGACTTGAGAAAGTTCTTTGACAGGCTTAGGAAGCACTCCATGAGACTTAATCCGGCCAAGTGCACTTTTGGGGTTTCTCGTGGCAAGGTTTTGGGATACATGGTCACCGAACGAGGCATAGAAATTGATCCTCAAAAGGTTAAGGCAATTGTGGAAATGAGGCCGCCTCGCACCCAAACAGAGGTAAAAGCCTTCATGGGAAAGTTGCAATACATCAGCCGCTTCATAAACCAACTCACTCCCATTTGTGATCCCATCTTCAAACTGCTAAGAAAGAATGTCGAGGTCAAATGGAACGGGGAGTGCCAAAAAGCCTTCGACAAGATTAAGGCCTACCTCATCCAACCGCCAATCCTATGCCCTCCGCACAAAGACAAGCCACTCTTGCTTTACCTAACGGTGACTGATGCGTCGATAGGAGCAATGTTGGCCCAAGAGAAGAAAGATTCGAAGGTGGAAAATGCCATCTACTTTGTGAGCCGTAAGCTACAAGGAAGCGAGCTCAACTACTCCCCAATTGAGAAAACTTGCGCAGGACTGGTATGGGTCGTGAGAAAGTTAAAACATTACATGCAGGCTCATCCGATACAACTTATTTCCAAAATAGACCCCATCAAATGCTTATTGGAAAAAGCCATCTTTGTCTATGAGGCTTGCCAAATGGTCCTTCTTCTTAGCCGAGTACGATATCAGTTATGTGTCGAGAAAGGCAGTCAAAGGAAGGGTTTTGGCAGAACACTTGGCAGATTTCCCTAGTAATGAAGAAAGGGGGCCCGAACCAAAATTCGCAGATGAAGGAATATTTACCCTCGAGGGAGGAAATAGGTGGCAATTGTTCTTCGACGGAGCTGCCAATAAAAGAGGAAACGGTGTAGGATTGCTCTTGGTGAACCCAAAAGACGAGCACACCCCCATCGCCATCAAATTAAACTTTGATGTCACCAACAATGCCGCAGAATATGAGGCATGCACGGCGACTTACTAATCAAAACACCAAAATATCGGAGATAAAAATTTCATTTCGTAACAAAAGATGGTAAGACCAGGGTTTTGGAAAACAATTTAACAACGACAATGTACTAGTGTAAGACCCATAAGCTCACACTACAAAATAATAAAATATACAAATCTTAGTGACGTCAAAGTGTAGTACAACTATCCCCAAAAGAGTTACACATTTATATAATGTAAACCCACCATTATACACTTGCCCCAAAAGCTCAACCCTCGCGATGTCCTCGTGATCAGCGAGTCTAGTTCCTTAGTCCTGGGGGGTTTAAGGAAAAACAAAGATAAAAAGAAAGGGGGTGAGATAAATCTCAATAAGTTACTAATGCAACTACATGGCATGCTATGATGCAATAATCAATAATAAATCACATAACAAATAGCAATTATCATATATCAGATAGCAGCGGAAATGAACACATAACAAAGGATATTAGCCAAGGTTTTCCAAACCGATTAAACCAAATAAAGGTTGCTGCGCAGCTTCAATAATCAACAAATCATCATCTTCATAATAGCATGAAAGCTGAAGAGAAATCCCCGGTACCGGAACCAATAACAAGGGGGCAGTGACACACAGTCAAAGCCCGAAAACCAATAGCTAAAGTGCTCACAAAGGGGCTAGCTCATCTCACATCCAAGGCCAATCTGGAGGAGGGAAATAATGGGGCAAAACAATGGTCAACATCACAATGGACTTGGCTGTGCCATCATAATGTTTCGCATCGCCCAAACACACACAAAATACCAGCTGGACTTTCAAGTAAAGGCTAAGTAATAAAATACTATCACGATAAACAACCATTGATTCCAAAGTAGGGAATCATTCCAATTAATCACCAAAAAGATGAATTGAATAAACGCGCATCATAAAAGTGCTTCATATTTCCAAATAATAATTTAATCAAACCCCATATCACATACATTCACAAAGGAACCAGTTAACTCAAGAACACAACCAAAACTACTCACTCATCTCGAAGAGCTCAAGGAGAGCTTTAAAACGATAATTTATACACCTAAAATGGAGTCCGGATGACCAAGATATGGCCCTCGAAAGATTGGACAAAAAGGGAAATAAACTTCACACCAGGGGAGAGGGTGCGCGCGCCTCCTATGGGAGGGTGCGCGCGCCTCCTCTGATCAGAAGGGAAATCAAGTTTGGAGGAGGAGAGGGTGCGCGCGCCTCCTATGGGAGGGTGCGCGCGCCTCCTATGGGAGGGTGCACGCGCCTCCTATGGGAGGGTGCACGCGCCTCCAAGAAACAGAAGGTTTTGTTCAAGAACGGCATAAGGGTGCGCGCGCCTCCTATGGGAGGGTGCGCGCGCCTCCTTGCCCGGAAAGGCAAATTCCGGCCAAAAAATATGGGTTTCTACCATTAACAACCCAAATCCAAAACAAACCCAATCTTCACCATTTCTAACACTACCAAAATGTGAACTAAAGTACCTACACCATTTTGAACCAAAAGGACTCCAACAACATCATCTAAGGAACCTCAATCAAGGGTGATTCAAATACCAAAATTTCACAAAATGAACAAAAATGTAAATCATCACAAAATCAACCAAAGAAGCAATAAATGGAATCATAGTATCATCTAAGCATAGGATGAACATTTTTAGCATCAATGGGGGGAAAAGTAACTTACCCAGATTTTCTCAAAGGTGACGGAACTCGAAATTTCTTGGCTTCCTACGATCCTATCGACGATCTAAACATGTTTCAAGTTTTAAGAAATGAGAAATAACAAGAGGAAGATGAAGAAAATGAAGAGAGAAGGAAGAGAAGAAAAACTTACCATAAACAAGGAGAGAGAGAGAAGGGAGTATGCTGAGAGTGAGGGAGAAGGGGAAGAGTAGGGAGAAGATGAGGAGTAGGGATGGAGTAGTTAAAATGATTTAAAAGAATTTACACTTAGGCCCCCTCCTCTACACTACACACAAATACTTACACTCCCTACTACCAATTAAGACCCAACAATACTACACTAACCCAAATAAAATGCTAGGCATAAATTATTATAACACATAAAATGCACACATAAATATTTAAATAAATAATAATATAAATAAATAAATAAGCAAATAAATAAATAATAATTATTTATTACTAATAAAATAGAGCCTAGATTTCGGGTCGTGACAGGGCGGGCGCCTGGCTCAATCCGGGCGGGCGCCCGGTCGACGAACTGGGTAGAATTTCAGCTGGGTTCATCCATGTTCTTACCAAAACAACCCAAATTCTTACCAATTCTCAAATACTCAAAATCAAGACTTCCAATAAGCATAAACAATGAACCCAAACAACTCATAAACTCATAAGGGACCTAAATAACAACATCTATCAACCCAAACTAAGATTTAATCCCAACATTCCTATTATCACAAATTTAACCAAAAAATCCAAATAAATTCCAAACTCAACCAACGCATCATATATATCACTAAAGCATCATTCAAACAAGTGATAAACATTTTAGCATAAAAATGGGGGAAAAATAACTTACTTGGAAAATATGAAAGATGACGGAAATTCGAATTTTCTTGGCTATAAACGATCCTAGCGACGATCTAAACATTTTTCATAAAATGAGCATTAAGAAATAATGGGAGGAAGATGATCAAAATGAAGGAAATGAGAGGGAGATTTTCTTACCTTTCTTGCAACAATGGAGGAGAGAGAGAGAAAAGAGTGTGTGTGTGTGTGTGCAGGGAAAGTGAGGGAGGAGGTGAGGGAGAGTTGATTTATTTTCAAAATCTTACACCTAGGCCCCCTCTAGCCCTACTAACACATAAACCCATATTCCCCACTAACAACTAAGACCCAATAACTCTACACTTGCACAAATGATCAATTAAAATGCTAGGCATAAAAATATTATGAGATATAAATGCACACATAAATAAATAAATAAATATTTACTAATAAAATAGATACGGGTTTTCGGGTCGTTACAATCTACCCTCCTTAAAAAGAATTCGCCCGCGAATTCACTTATCAAAAATCATCACGCGCAATCACAACGAGACTACAAAATATCGATTCTCATATAGCACTCATAACCCCAAATCAAGTACCTATTAAAGATTTCAGACATCGATTCCATGACTCAAATAAACCCACACATATTGAACACATACATATCTCAAGCATATTCATATCAAACATCCTAAAGTTAACTTCCTCTTTCATCCCGAATTTCACATTCTCAAGACTATCACTTGTTCACCAATTCTGAGACATAGCTGATTTGATCCTAATTAGTATTACGCTCACCATCAACTCTTAAATCATCAACATCCATAAGTTTCACTTTTCCGGTTCATCCGCACGCATTGACGATCTAGACATCATCCCAAGTAATCATACTACTACCCGAACAAATAAGAGAAGGAATAGGGCTAACGATTATTGTCACCCAATGACTCAATGATATACTCAAAAATTTACCGCCATCAACTATCCGATCAACTGAGATTCCACTACCACACTCACTTCCTCATGAGATAAAGCATAATACAGACATAATCTTTGAATTTCTCAAACTACTTGCATTACCTCATACTTAGTTTTCTAAGGAAATATATCCATCAACTTTTGATAGTCTGTCATCAACGTTTCAACTTGGTCCCAAAATGAAATAAAATGCATAATCCTCTAAGGCAATATCCATAAAATCACAACCAATCCCAAGTCATAGGTATCTCTATTTATTAACCCGAATTTCCAAATTATCCACTTTACCCATCATATAGTAAACTTAAATAATGCTTACAACATAGTAATCTCTCGTACCGAACCTACTTCAATCACTATCTTCACTCCTAACTAAAATACATACCCAAGGCCAAAATTGAAGAATCCAAATTTCTCTTAAACATAATTCTCGAGATACTACAAACTTGTCTTATTCACAACCCTAATTATACTGTAAAGATACTTCCATTAGACAATCGCATACTTAATATTACTTCCCAGAAATTCAAAACATTAAACCATATCGAGCTTACTCAACTTCTTAACTATGAAAAGCTAAAGAAATTTCTCATCCTCCAAATGTTCACCGCGCGACTATATCTCTAAGGATTACCATTAAAGTAGCAACTGTAACGATCCGAAATTTTCACAATCTTTATTTTCATAAATATCAATATATTACAACTTACAACTCTAAAAGATATTACAAATGATCACTAATAATCCGAAATATTCAATAAACTGCTCCGTCTCAATACAGAATCATAGTATCCCTTAATATGCCAAAGTATCTATACTCAATTTCCTTTACAAATCCTTAATCCAAACGAGGACGCCACCAAGAAAAGATTCAGAACCATGTGACAACTATTCACTAAAACCCAAAAATGCCTTTAATATTGTTCGAGGAATTCTCACCTTCTCAAAATATGTCTAGTCCTTTAAACTTAACGCGCTTACCATCATTAATGATTATAACTTCCACAATATACTCATAACTCGTATTGCTTTAACTCAACTCCAGTCATGTACTAAAATGATCCCAAAGGTATCATAATTCAACTTCTTAATATGACCCATAATAAATTAAGTATTTCCTCATACTAAACAATTCTGATGCACTTCACGTAGATGTACTAAAAGTAAAGAAAGATCTCCTATCAAGAAATTCTCAAATTGAATCTTTAACTCTTTTAACCCAACCGATACTATATGTTCACTGATTCACCTATCAGTGTTATAGCCCATATCTTAACTCATCAAATAACCCAAGTTCCCTATCGGTCAAGCGACATATGGCACCCAGTATAAATTATACTCAAGACTTCAACATTAGTATTGCCAACTGAATAAGCTAAATTCCCACACAACCTTATAATAAAGATTTTCTGATTTTCAATATAGAACCTGAACATTATATATATACTTAGTATGCTCCTAAACAAGTCAAACACACTAATATAGAATTATTCACCACCTGTCGATGGCACACAAGAAATGCGTAACACATAGAAAGTTAAACCATACCATTCAACTCGTCGATACCCTGAATAGGTGACATAACTAAATCGCCTTACATATACCCGTAGCAATCACGAAATTTCGTACTCGAGAATACACCTCAACATAAATCACTTAATGAGAACAAACATACGAATATAGCACAAGACATCATCCACTTACAAAACAGACACGCCAAGTCTTCCAAGACTCACACTCTCCATCTTCAAACCAACTAACCCCAATGGAACCACACTATTAGCGCCAATCCTACACTTGATATACCACAAGAGAAGGAACACTCGACGTCAATATCACGACTTATAACTCAACCAACTTCTACCTTAACCTCATCTTTCATGAGAATTTAGTTTTCTAAACCGCTCAAACTTGTAACGTCCAAGTATTGAAACCTATTCAATATCAGAGTTCTTATTCTCTTTCAAGATCTAAAACCATTGCTCTGATACCAACTGTCACGCCCCGAAAAATTCTAAAATCCATAAACATAAAATTTACATAATGTACATCTCCAAAATGCAAAATACCAAACCGGGCGCGTGAATTCAACTATGAAACCAATACCATTAAACAACTCTTCAACGAGATTATAACTCGGAGACTAGAAACAAACGCGGAAGCAAGAACAACTATTAACAAAAATACCCAAAGTAAAACCGTATATACAAAACACTGAACGACTACGAGCCCACAATAAAATACATAAAGGCTCCGAAGAGCAACTATCCCAAAGGCGATCAACCTGCTCAGAAGATTCCCGCTAAAACTGACCTCACAACGCTACCACTTGATTTCCTGGGGGGGTTAAGGAAAAACAAGGATAAAAGAAACGGGGTGAGATAAAATCTCAGTAAGTTACTAATGCAGCTACATGGCATAATATCATGCAAATCAACGATATAACTGAACGACTAAATCACATAACAACAAATGAGAAAGCTCCTTATCGCCAACTGTCCCATACCAGTTGGAAATAATGACTAACTCATCATGAAGCACATAAGACTGAAATAAACACGTTACAAAGGATACTGAGCCAAGGTTTCACCAAACTGATAGAACAATCGCTGCGCAGCTTCAACCGATCAACCAATCAACAATAGCAGCATAACAGCTGAAGAGAACCCCGGTCAGAACCGACCAATCAATCAATCAACCAATCAAACCATCTTCGTAGTAGCATAATAGCTGAAGAGAAAACCCCGGTACTGGAACCATAACAATGTAACATGTCACAAAGGACAGGGGGAAATGACACAAAGTCATACCCAAAACCAACTAGCTAGATACTCACCAAAGGGAGCTAGCTCATCTCAACCAAGGCCAATCTGGAAGAGGAAAATAAGGGCAAAACAATGGATCACATTATAATGGACTCGGCTCGTTGCTATTATATTCTTCCCCATCGCCCGACACAACCACAAATGCCAGCTGGACTTTAAACAAGCACATAGTAATAAATACTCGCTTGAAACAACAACGGGGGCAATGATTCCAAAGTAGGGAACCAAGCCAAGCTCATCACAAAAGATGCAAACAGTTACTCATGAAGAGATCAACAATAACGAATACAAGAAGTTTCTGATAAAAGAGTCCAACAACGATAAACGAGATTGCTCATAGAGAGCCCAACAACATTGACCATAAAAACATGGTGATTCCATGATAAGGCACATACCAAACACATCCTAAAGATGATACTCACAAGTTACTCATAAAGAGTACAACCCAAACGGTCACTCACAAATAGTACAATGACTACTACCAAGATGAACCTAAATGTCTACTCGTAAAGAGTACTATGACCAAGAACTCAATCATCCCTTTACACCTGGAATTCCAAATAGGAAATCCGAATAAATACACCTTAAGGCAAATCAAAACCGCAGGTACCCAATCACCGTATCACTCTTTACATCCGTTCATAAACGAACCAATTCTTAACACTCCAAACGAACCCAAAAGGTTACACCTATTCATACATGATCACAAACGGACCAAACCGAACACTTTGGTGTTCCCTAATAACCCTCTAGGTAATATCAGATATCACCTAAAACCTAAACCAAGTTTTATCCTAAAATCAATTCGATTGGAATAACCATGAACACGTCACAAGATGCCCAAGCATTCTCCAACAATACTTAGACCAATTCCATAACACAATTGTTCACAACGGAACCATTTCAAACACTAGAGTAACCCAAAATGTCTACTTAACATAACTAGAGTGGCACCCAAGGTCTACACCAAGAATACAATACAAACCTAAACCAAACAAGAGATGATTCCTGAAAACAGCGGGCGGGCGGGCGCCTAAAAGGAGGTAGGCGGGCGCTCATTTAGGCAGAAGGTTGGTCGGAGTAATTTGGCCAGGTGGGCGGGCGCCTGGCTCAATCAGGGCGGGCGCCCGGTCGACGAACTGGGTAGAATTTCAGCTGGGTTCATCCATGTTCTTACCAAAACAACCCAAATTCTTACTAGTTCTCAAATACTCAAAATCAAGACTTCCAATAAGCATAAACAATGAACCCAAACAACTCATACACTCATAAGGGACCTAAATAACAATATCTATCAACCTAAACTAAGATTTATTCCCAACATTCCTATTATCACAAATTTAACCAAAAAATCAAAATAAATTCCAAACTCAACCAACGCATCATATATATCACTAAAGCATCATTCAAACAAGTGATGAAGATTTTAACATAAAAATGGGGGAAAAGTAACTTACTTAGAAAATATGAAAGATGACAGAAATTTGAATTTTCTTGGCTATAAACGATCCTAGCGACGATCTAAACATTTTTCATAAAATGAGCATTAAGAAATAATGGGAGGAAGATGATCAAAATGAAGGAAATGAGAGGGAGATTTTCTTACCTTTCTTCCAACAATGGAGGAGAGAGAGAGAGAAAAGAGTGTGTGTGTGTGTGTGTGCAGGAGAAAGTGAGGGAGGAGGTGAGGGAGAGTTGATTTATTTTCAAAATCTTACACCTAGGCCCCCTCTAGCCCTACTAGCACATAAACCCATATTCCCCACTAACAACTAAGACCCAATAACTCTACACTTGCACAAATGATCAATTAAAATGCTAGGCATAAAAATATTATGAGATATAAATGCACACATAAATAAATAAATAAATATTTACTAATAAAATAGATACGGGTTTTCGGGTCGTTACAAAAGGACCCGCCCGGACCTATCATTGGGTCCGACCGGACCAACTTCTATACCCGGGCGGACCTAGTCTGTTTCGGGGAAAATATTTCCTGTTCTGTTTTCTTACGGGTACACTTGTTACCTATTTGGAATAGGTTTAACAAGTATTTAAATACCCTCTAGTTTCCCTAATCAGTCCATAACATTGTGAGTGCCTCCAAAGAGTTTAAGGGGATAAATTCTTGTTCTAAGATCATAAAAGTGAAGAACAAGAGATCACACATATTCCATATAGTTCATATCATTGTGAAATCATGTTTCACAAATTGGTCTAGCAACCAAGATCAAAAGTCTTCTTGATATTCGTTCGTGGTGTGCATACCGTTAGAGGGTGAAGCTTATCACCTCCAAGTTCGTGATCTTGTTCGTGATATTGTTCGTGATCTTGTTCGTGATCAAGTTCGAAAAGCTCCACCAAAATCAAGCTTGTTGATCAAACGCATCGAGGGTTAGTATTCTAATATTCATCGTAGATGTATTTGACTTAATCATATGAATGGATCTATGGGCTTTGGGTTTCATAAAATTTTAAATGCTTAATTCTGTTGCGCATGTTACTTGGAAACCCAACAGTGGTATCAGTGCCCCGTTCACGATGATTATTTCAATACATAATCATGTTGTTTGTATAAATTGTTTATGTGCCTAGCATGATTTGAATATTGGATTATGATGTTTTATGTGATCTATGTGTTTTATGTGCTTTATTGTTTTGATAAACTTTAATCGCAATATTCAATCGCAATAAAAATTATGTTGGATTTAAAATTGTTTGGGTTATCAATTTTTGATTGGATCAAAGTTTTGATAATCTAGAGATTCATGAATAAATTGTTTATTCAAGATTCTGATGTTCATGATGATTGGATCATCAAGAACACCAAATCCTAAATTGAATCGGGGAAAAACAATTTTGAGACAAATTTTTGATAGTTGAAAAACTGTTCTGTTTTTCCAGAAGGTCTGACCGGACCCAGTATATGACCCGGCCGGACCTACGGGTCTGGAGTGGGTGCATGGCTGGGGTTTGGGGTTGGCCTTGTGGTTTGAAACTCCTATTTGTTTTATTATGTTGAATTCTGAGATTGGTTCAAAGTTTTGATGGCTAGCCTACGTTCTCGAGACTGTGTTTCCCAAACTTGATCTCAATCAAAGATTCAAAGATAAAACGAAGTTAGAATTATGAAGAGTTCATAATTGCTATAATTGAGAAACAAAGTTCTTGATTCAAAGTTTGGAGATCCATGTACAATTGTGAATGCAATTGGCCTATGTTCATCGAGACCATCTATTGCTTAGTTTCGGCCACATGGACTACTTTCTTGGTTTCTTGAATTAGTGCGGAATTATGGATGCCTATGTCTTAGTTTCGGCCGCACTTCTTGTTGTCTTGATTTGGAGATGAAAACCAAAGTTCAAAGAGTCTCATCCTCATAATTATAGAGAAACTAATGACACATAAATATCATGCTTAAATTAATGGAGATTAATTTAATGACTAAACTTGATGTGTAACATGTTTATCTTATATGCTCATAAATGTGTTATATGCTATATGTGATGAACCTTCATGTAAAAACTTAAGTTACGTGCCAATCCATGATAGACACTTGGGATTACACGGGTAGTTTTATGTGGGTTACGCCAAAGCGTAGATGCATTGATTCTATCCATGTATGAACAAGATGAGTGAAAGAGTGGTTCCTATGCGTCTATCATGGTTTGACTTAATTAAGCTATCAAAAGGGTTTTGGGCTTAAGGCACGAGATGAGATTAAAACATGCTTCTTGGCATATGATGTCTTGAAGAATATCATAAAATGATCTAAGAGTCATATATGATATGATTGATAAAAGTTATCTACCTAATTAATTTGATTTTGAGCAGTATCGCTAAAGCGTACTTAAAATTAAATTATAGTTGGATCTTAGCCAATTTAAATTATATTATACATTTGATGTATAAGAAGGTTATATAATTTAGTGGGAGTATTTGTAAAATACAATAAATGTAAATCTCTTTATGAAAATTGGTACTAATACATATTTATATGTTTGCATAAAATGTAGATAAATGGCTCAAAACACAAACAACTTATCATTGCGATCTATCATTGAGAAGGAAAAGCTTCAAGAGAATGGTGCTAACTTCATGGATTGGATCCGAAGCCTTAGAATTGTTCTAAAGCATGAAGATAAGCTGTACATTCTCGATGAGCCTGTTCTTGAAGAGGAACCTGTTGCCACTGCCCCTAGGGCAGAGAGAGACGCCTACAAGAAGCACAAAAGTGATTCTCGTGAGGTCGGTTGTCTCATGCTTGCTGCCATGTGTTCAGCTCTTCAGAAGACGCTGGAACACTTGGAAGCCTATGACTTGAACATTGAGTTAAAAGATATGTTTCAAGAGCAAGCTAGGCAGGAAAGGTTTGACACCATAGTTTCACTGACCTCATGTAAGATGAGTGATGGACAGCCTGTGGGCCCTCATATTTTGAAGATGAAGGCTTACTTTGAGCATCTTGAGAGGCTTGGCCATCCCATCTCTGTTGAGTTGGCCACTAATTTTATTCTTATTTCATTACCCAAGAGCTGTAATCAGTTCGTTATGAACTTTAATATGCATGGTATGGATACGACACTGTCTGAGTTGCACGGGCTGCTAAAGACAGCTGAAAAGAAAATCATTAAAGAAGCTTCTCATGTGCTTGGGGTGTCTAAGGAAGGAAAAGTCTCTAAGGGAAAAGGTAAGGGTAAGGAAAAGGTTGTCAAACCCAAGATAAGCAAGTCAAAGGTTGCCAATGCTTCAGTAGTGGCTAAAGTAGACTCTTAAAAGGATGCAATTTGTTTCCACTGCAATGAGATTGGTCATTGGAAGCGAAATTGCAAGGCTTTTATGGAAGAAAAGAAGAAGAAGAAGAAGGGCAGTGGGACTGCTTCTACTTCAGGTATCTATGTTATAGATATTCTCCTTTCTACTTCTAGTTCCTGGGTATTGGATACCGGATGTGGATCTCACATTTGTTTAAATGTGCAGGCACTAAAGTATAGGAGGCTACTCAAAGATGGCGAAGTAGACCTACGTGTGGGGAATGGAGCAAGAGTTGCTGCATTAGCCGTAGGAACCTATGAAGTCATTTTATCTAGCGGATTAATTCTTGTTTTGAACAATTGTTATTACGTTCCGGATTTGAGTAGCAATATTATTTCAATTTCTTGTTTGGATAATGAAGGTTATAGATTTCTTATTGAGAATAAGAGGTTTTCTATTTATTTAAATGATATGCTTTATTGTATTGCAAATTCATTTAATGGCCTTTATGTCCTTGATGTTGAGAATGGAAATAATGATAATGTCTATAACATAAATAAGAAAACTAAACCTAATGATGTAAATCATACTTATTTGTGGCACTGCCGTCTTGGTCATATAAATGAGAAGCGTATCTCAAAACTCCATGGGGACGGACTTTTAAGCTCAAATGATTTTGAATCATATGAGACTTGTGAGTCATGTTTACTTGGAAAAATGACTAAGACACCTTTTACTAAGAGTAGTGAAAGGGCAAGTGACTTATTGGTCTTAATACATACTGATGTATGTGGACCTTTAAGTAGCAGTGCTAGGGGAGGATTTCGTTACTTCATAACATTCACTGATGATCTTAGTAGATATGGCTATGTCTACTTGATGAAGAACAAAAGTGAAGCTTTTGAGATATTTAGAATATTTCAAAATGAAGTACAAAATCAACTTGGCAAAACTATTAAAGCACTTCGATCAGATCGTGGTAGATAATATTTAATCCAAGAGTTTGATAATCATCTTAAAGATTGTGGAATTGTTTCACAACTAACTCTACCCGGAACACCACAATGGAATGGTGTGTCTGAGAGGAGAAATCAGACTTTATTGGATATGGTTCGATCTATAATGAGTCAAACTGATCTTCCACTATCCTTTTGGGGACATGCATTAGAAACCTCTGCGTTCACACTAAATAGAGTTCCAACTAAATCGGTTCAAAAGACACCATATGAGATATGGACCGGAAAGAAGCCTTGTTTTTCTTTCATGAAGATTTTGGGATGTGATGCTTATGTCAAGAGACTTGTCTCTGACAAACTTGCACACAAATCTGATAAATGTTTTTTTGTAGGTTATCCTAGGGAAACCCAAGGATATTATTTTTACAACCGCACGGACAACAAAGTGTTTGTTGCTCCGGATGGTACCTTTCTAGAGAAAGATTCTCTCCAAAGGAATCAGTGGGAGTAAAATTAATCTCGAAGAGGTTCGAGAACCCGAAAGCAACACTGAACCGTTGGTGGAACCTGAACAAGTTTCACAAGGAGTTGTGGAACCCGTTCAAGATATACAAGCTCCTCACAGATCTAGTAGGTTACGATCTGAGCCCGAGAGATATGAATTTCTCGTAACGGATAGTAATGAAGTAGAAATCATTGAGAATGATGAACCTACTTCCTACCAAGAAGCGATGTCATCTCCTGACTAGATAAATGGCTTGGAGCCATGGAGTCCGAGATCCAATCCATGTATGATAATCAAGTTTGGAACTTGATAGATGCACCCGAAGGTGTAAAAACCATAGGATGCAAATGGATTTTCAAAAGGAAAACTGACATGGATGGAAAGGTGCATACATATAAAGCTAGACTTGTAGCGAAAGGTTATAGGCAGATTCATGGTATTGACTATGATGAAACCTTTTCACCCGTAGCAATGATCAAATCTATAAGATTTTAATTGTCATAGCCGCATATTTTGACTATGAAATATGGCAAATGGATGTCAAAACTGTGTTCCTTAACGGGAATCTTCTTGAGGATGTGTATATGACACAACCTGAAGGTTTTATAAATCCAAAAAATTCTAATAAGATATGCAAGTTGTAGAAATCCATCTATGGATTGAAGCAAGCCTCAAGGAGTTGGAATCTTCGATTTGATGAATCGGTCAAAGAGTTTGGGTTCATCAAAAACGAAGATGAACCTTGTGTGTACAATAAAATTAGTGGGAGCGTAGTACTATTTCTAGTGCTATATGTCGATGACATATTAATCATGGGAAACGATGTTCCTGCACTTCAGTCTGTAAAGACTTGGTTAGTAAAATTCTTTTCAATGAAAGATATGGGCGAAGCCGCATACATCTTTAGAATTAAGATCTATCGTGATAGATCTAAAAGACTGATTGGTTTAAGTCAAAGTACATACGTTGACAAGGTTCTTAAAAGATTCCGTATGGATAACTCTAAGAGAGGTAACCTGCCAGTCTTACATGGTAAAAGTCTTAGCAAGACTCAGTGTCCCATGACAACTGATGAGCGGGAGCGCATGAATGGAATCCCATATGCTTCGGCAATTGGATCCATTATCTATGCATTATTTGTACTAGACCGGATGTCTCGTATGCTTTGAGCATGAGAAGAAGATACCAGCCAGATCCCGGTGAGAGTCACTGGATAGCAGTCAAGGCGATTCTTAAGTACTTAAGAAGGACTAAAGATTCGTTCTTGATCTATGGAGGTTTGGAAGATGATCTTGTTGTAAGGGGTTACACAGATGCAAGTTTCCAAACTGACAAGGATGATTTTAGATCGCAATCTGGTTTTATGTTTATGCTAAATGGTGGTACTATAAGTTGGAAGAGTTCCAAGTAGAGTACAGTAGCTGATTCTACAACAGAAGCTGAGTATTTAGCTGCATCGGAGGCTGCTAAGGAGGCGGTTTGAATCAAGAAATTCATAACTGAATTGGGAGTGGTTCCTAGCATTTCTAATCCAATAGACCTTTATTGCGACAATAATGGTGCTATTGCTCAAGCAAAGGAACCAAGAGCACATTAAAGATCTAAACACATACTTAGGCGTTTTTATCTCATTCGAGAACTCGTAGAGAGGGAGGACATAAAGATATGCAGAGTACCAACGGATAATAATATTGTTGATCCGCTAACAAAGGGTCTTCCTCAAGCTAAACATGATGGTCATGTTAGGTCTATGGGTGTTAGATACATTAATGATTGGGCCTAGTGCAAGGGGGAGATTTTTGGTGTGTATGCCCTAGGCATGTAATTTGGCACGTTGTTTGACAATGTTTGTTATCACTTTTCATATATATATAAAGAGATGTTTTGGATTATTATTTGGTGTTACATGTTTTGTTATAATAATCTCCATCCCTAGTACTTATGAAGAACTAGTATAAGTTTAATTAGATAATCATTTGATGATTATGTGTATTGGATACAAGTTAAACTTATGGGTATAGGCTGGTGAACATATACTGGACATGACCCAAAGATGAAGTTTATGTCATGGTCATAATGTCATAATTAAACTTCTAATAGTTATATCATTCGAATCCTTAGACTTGAGATTATTGCGATCTTCCACATAATGGAGACCATGTTTGACGTATTAAAACGTTACTCTTAACCAAGTATTATAAAGGATATGATTGGCATGATCGAAGTTATGTTGGGAAGTTTAATAAGTCAAGATAGGATTTATCCCTCAATATGAGATATGTCAAGCTTGGGCCCTCGATGAATAATTTTGATGAAATGCATGGCCATGCTCAAACTGAATTGATGAGATCAATATAATTTGAACTATCAAACTATTCAGAATCGAGAAAGTATTGAACATTGTAAGATGACCATTGACCATGGCTTACGTTCAATGACATCGTAGGACAAAAGTATTGTGATATGTTCTATAAAGGATACGAACTTATAAAGTTACACTAATTGGGTAGGTATGACAGTTTGCTAGAACCTAATCATATCTTATGGGTTTACACACATTGCCAACTTAGTGTAATCCTAAAGGGTCACACACATTATAACGAATCTTAAAAGGACTTAATTAGAATTTGGGTCGAAGGGCCTTTGAGGAATATTAGGAATTTAGAGGAGAAAAGTGGAAAAAGGAGAGGTCCGACCGGACCTATAAAAGGATCCACCCGGACCTATCATAGGGTCCGAACGGACCAACTTCTATACCCGGGCGGACCTAGTCTGTTTTGGGGAAAAGATTTCATGTTCCGTTTTCTTGCGGGTTTAGTCACTTGTTACCTATTTGGAATAGGTTTAAAAATTATTTAAACACCCTCTAGTTGCCCTAATCATTCCATAACATTGTGAGTGCCTCCAAAGAGTTTGAGAGGATTAATTCTTGTTCTAAGATCATAAAAGTGAAGAACAAGAGATCACATATATTCCATATAGTTCATATCATTGTGAAATCGTGTTTCACAAATTGGTCTAGCAAGCAAGATCAAGAGACTTCTTGATATTCGTTCGTGGTGTGCATACCGTTAGAGGGTGAATCTTATCACCTCCAAGTTCGTGATCTTGTTCGTGATATTGTTCGTGATCTTGTTCGTGATCTTGTTCGTGATCAAGTTCGAAAAGCTCCAATAAAATCAAGGTTGTTGATCAAACGCATCGAGGGTTAGTATTCTAGTATTCATCGTATATGCATTTGACTTAATCATATGAATGGATCTATGGGCTTTGGGTTTCATAAAATTTTAAATGCTTAATTCCGCTGCGCATGTTACTTGGAAACCCAACAATACCCAACTTATTAACATGTTCACTAATCAGTTTTCATGTAACAGGGTGTTCGAGAAGTTGACGAGTGATCTCTATAGGGTGGTCCAGCAACCAGTTGAACTCCTGAAAGACTACCTGAGCAGGTTTAATAGAGAAGCTGTAGACAATACCAACTTGGACACAGCTACTGCAATCGAGGCCTTCAGGATGGGACTCAAGAAGGACTCTCCATGTTATGATGATTTGGTCATAACGCCTTGCAAGAGGCTGGATGAAATAAGAACCAGAGCATCTAGATTTATCAGGTTGGAAGAGGACAAGTTGATCCAGGATAAAGCAATCAAGAAGAATTCAACACCCGAACATTCTAGTATTAGTCCAAAAGAGTACTTCCTTTTACTACTATTAGTAAGAGGTGTCTTAATAAATTTACAAGATTCACATAAATCATATGATTCGAAATCATGCGAATTTAAAACTCCATCCATGGAATTTTAGATATGCGTTTCCTTTTCATTTGATATAGACATTAATGCTTCTACGAGTGCATCGCTTACATTCTTAGATTCAGATTTCCATTATTTACGTTATACTCATTATTTTGTTCTTCTAAGATAAGGATATAAAGTCCCAATTATATGATTAGCAATACAATAAAGCAAATTATATTTAATGGAACACTTTCTAATTCAAAATAAGAAATATCCATAATCTTTTAATGAAGAAACCAAAATAATATTTCTTCTTAAAGTGGGAACATCATAACATTTGTTCAAAACAAATATGAACCCATTAGGTGAAGACACTTCACAAGTTCCTATGAACAATGTCTCAACCTTTGCATCATTATCAATACATAGGTTAATTTTTACCCTTTTAAGTAGTCTTTTTATTTCTCAAGTCTTACACATTTATACAAATGTGGGATCCATATCCGGTATTCAATACCCAAGAACTTAGATGTAGAAAGATAAACATAAATACATGAAGTGGTAGTCCTACTACACTTCCTTTTGATCTTTTAATTTAAATTATAATTCTTCCAATGGTCAATCATATTGCCATGGTAGCAGTTACATCCTTTGGATTTTAGGTTTTAGCCATAAATATTTTCTTAGGCTTGACAACTCTTGTCTTGCCTTTATTTTAAATCCTTATCCTTATTAACCTTTAGAGTTTGAGAAGGTTTCCATTTGATATTAAGACATAGCATTTTAAACATCAAATGTCGCTCATGAATTAATTTCAAATCCGTTGTTAGTTCCAAACTAACAGGATGATCAAGCCAACTAAGGTAATTAATATGTCTCTCCATGTTCGAAAATGTAGATACCCCGGGAAAGCCCACTACTTGGCTAGAGCGGTGAATTATCCTAGGATGTCTAATTGTGTTTTAGATTATAGAGTCGCCACCTATGTTATTGAGGGAACATAAGAAAAACCTAATAATTAGCCTACGTTTTGATATGAAAACAGAGATTCTTGTTAAGAGGTTCGGGGGTTAGGTGACGGAGTGGGAAGTACTTAAACACCCACTCCGCCCCGCTTACGCGGGTCTTGCTACTATTGGTGTTCTAATGCTAAATGTCCTTATTTTAATATGAGAAAGTGCTAACAATTATAATGAAAAGAAAGGGGAAATAAAATGGAATTGTTTTATAGATTAATTGCTAAAGATTACATTAAGAGAAAAATAGTAAATTAAACTAGAGTTTAGAATGTTGGAATGTAACCTTGACCAAACTTCAATAGTGAAGTGGCCTTTTGGTTGTATTCCTTTTTATAGAGATTGCATACAAATTAGAAGAGATGAAATATGAAGAAATCAAATAAGATTAAGAGTTTAGAAGAAAAGAATAAACATCGTACCTTGTGCTTGAATGGGGAAGAACCAATTTGTCTATAGTAACCACTCTTGAAAATGAACTTTTAGTTTGAAGAGAGTTTTTTAGTCAAGAATCCTTCCTCTTTCCATGGTGGATTGAAGAGGTATTTATAGGTGTAGGTAGAGTGTTTGTGGTCACAAATATGGCCTCTCCCCGGATCAAGCCAAGGCATAATGGTTTTGGGGGTTACAAATCAGAAAATGAGGGAAATTTGGCAAAATCTGGGATCCTGGAGGTGGGAAGCGCGCACATCCCACCCCCCCTATAGGAGGCGCACGCCTCTCACAAAGAAGGGCAAAGGCGCGCACGTTCCGCCTTCAGAAAATCCATATTTTAGCCCAAAAGTTAACACTGTTATGCAGTTAAGCCCTGAAACTAACGAAATCAGTCAGCAACTTAACGAACACCACGTAAGTCAACAAAAACAAAGTAAACAAAGACTCAAGGTTGAATTTGTCACTTAGTAAAATCCAAGACTAACGTAGTAAGTCAGGAACTTAACGGAAAGTAATAAAAGTTAACAAAAAGTAACAAAACTTAACAGAAAAGAGGAAGATAGAGAATGTGTATGCAATCGGGACATGAGAGGTCTAAGGCGGGGTGTCTACAGAGCCCCTCGGCGACGTGGATTGCAAAGAAAAGCACGTCGACAAAAGAACAAAACATCCGCCGAGGACATCGACAAGGGAAAATAAAGAATAAATAAAAAGTAAGAATTATTGAAATTGCAAGGGATAGGAATGTGCTCCCTGTGTGAGCAACTTTTGCTGATAGAAGGGGTGCGGTGATAGAAATCGGCCCACCGTGGCCAATATTTAGAGTCCGTATAGAGGACTGGAGGGACTCGAGAGTTTGCCTGCTGATTTGGAGGGACTCGAGAGTCTGCCTGCTGATTTGGAGGGACTCGAAAGTCTGCCTGCTGATTTCGAGGGACTCGAGTGTCACGACCCGAAAACTAGGCTCTATTTTATTGGTAATAAATAATTATTATTTATTTATTGCTTATTTATTTATCTAAATTATTATTTATTTAAATATTTATGTGTGCAATTTATGCGTTATAATAATTATGCCTAGCATTTTATTTGAGTCATTTGGGTTAGTGTAGAAATGTTGAGTCTTAATTGTTAGTAGGGAGTGTAGAAATTGTGTGTAGTGTAGTGGAGGGGGCCTAAGTGTAAATCTTTTAAATCATTTTCCTACTCCCTCCCTACTCCTTCCCTTCTCCCTCATACACTCCACCTCCCTCATCATCTTCCCAGCACACTTCTCTCTCTCTCTCTCCATTTTGTGAAGGTAAACTTTCTCTTCCTTCTCTCTTCATTTTCTTCATCTTCCTCTCATAATCTCTCATTTCTTAAAACGTGAACCTTGTTTAGATCGTCGATAGGATCGCGTAGAATCAAAAAGAATTGAATTCCGTCAACTTTGAGATTTATCAAGTAAGTTACTTTTCCCCCATTTTTATGATAAAATGTTCATATCATGTTTATATAATGCTTAAGTTGTTATATTTGATGTTTTATTGAGTTTGGAATTTATTTGGAATTTATTTGGGTTTTTGGTTAAAAATGATGATTGTTATGAATGTTGGAATTTAATCTTGGTTTTGGTTGATAAATGGTGTTATTTAGGTCCCCTTTTTAGTTAGATGTTGTTTGGGTATTTTGGGGATCAAGTTGGGAGTGTGGATTGTGAGAAATTTGGTTTTGGGTAAGAAAATGGAAGAACCCATTTGGTTCTTGCCGTTTTCCGGCGACCTGGGTGCGTGGGCGACCGCCCATGGGTGTGTTGGGCGACCGCCCATGAGATCAGTTGATCCGGAGAATTTGAGTAAAAGTGAGTGGGCGACCGCCCACAATTGGGTTGGGCGACCGCCCATGAAGTCAGTTGCTTTTAGGCTTGGGTGTGGGTTTTGGGCGACCGCCCATACCAGCTGTCCTGATTACCTTTGTTTTCGAATTGTTTTATGGTTCAAGCCCGATCTAGGCTCGAAGTATCACCCTAGTTGACTTAAGTTAATACCGTGGAACACGTATGTAATTAAAATTGGTTCCTTTGTGAACAATAGTGTTATGTAATTTGATCAAGTATTGTTTGGGCATCTTATGAGGTATTCGTGTTTGTTCCAACCGAATTGATTTTCGAGTAAGACTTGGTCTAGGTTTTAGGCGATGTCCTATAGTACCTAGAGGGTTGTTATTGAACACCAAGGTGTAGGGTTTAGTCCTGTCGTGATTATGTTCTAATAAGTGTACCCTTTCGTATTCGTTTGGGGTGTTTAGAATGGGTTCGTTATGAACGGTGATAAAGCGTGAATTGGCATTTGGGTACCTACGGTTTGATTAACCTTAAGATGTATTCATTCGGATTTCTCATTTGGAATTCCTGGTGTGATGAGATGGTTGAGTTCATAGTCCTAGTATATCTTTTGAGTAAATGTTTAGGGTCATTTTGGTATTAGTCATTGTGCCATTTGTGGGCGAACGTTTGGGTTGTGCTCTTTATGATTAACTTGTGGGTATCATATTTAGGATGTATTTGGTACGTGCCTTATCTTGGAATCATTATGTTTTAATGGTCAATGTTGTTGGACTCTGTTATGAGAAACTCCTTGTGTTTATTGTTGTTGAACTCTTCTTGAGTAATCATTTGCATCTTTTATGGTGATTAATTGGTGCGGTTCCCTACTTTGGAACCCTTTTGATGTTTTTAAGGCTAGTATTCATTACTTAGCATCATTGAAAGTCCAGCTGGTTAAATTGTGTATCAAGTCAGGCAATGGATAATGCTATAATGGCACGAGCCAAGTCCAGTACAGCATCGCCCATTGGTCCTTCTGTCCCCATCCAGATTGGCCTTGGTTGGGATGAGCTAGCTCCGTTGTGGGTATTCTAGCTAATCGTTTCCGAGCATGACTTTGTGGCATGGCTCTTGTCCTTTGTGACACTCTTATGGTTATTGGTTCCGGTACCGGGTTTCTCTTCAGCTTTTATGCTACTATGAAGATGGTTTGTTTGATTGATGGGTTGATAGGTCGCTTCTGGCCGGGGTTTTCTCTTCGGCTTTTATGCTACTGTGAAGATATGGATTGGTTGATTGTTGAAGCTGCGCAGCGATCCTTTAATTGGTTCTATCAGTTGGGAAACCTTGGCTAATATCCTTTGTTATGTGTTTACTTTCCGCTGCTATCTGTTGACTATTAATTGTTACATGCTATGTGATATTTATGATTGTTTATTGCCTATTGCATTATAGCATGTCATGTAGTTGCATTAGTAACTTACTGAGATTTTATCTCACCCCGTTTATTTCCATCTTTGTTTTTCCTTAACCCCCCCCAGGAGGAAAAGGATTAGGATTCGCGGATCGAGGAGGACGTCGAGAGGATTGAGATTTTGGGGCAGGTTGTTATGGATCGGTTTACATTATTTAAATGTATAACCTTTTGGGGATAGTTTTACCCTTTATTGACGTCATTAAGAATTGTATATTTTATTCTTTTGGGTATAAGCTGTGGAGCTTATGTTAGATGTACTTCGTTGATTTAAACTTGGATTTGTAAAACCTTGTGTTATCATCTTTTGGTTCAAATGGAATTTTTAACTTCTATATTTTAGAGTTTTGGTTTTAAGTCGACGTCGATCTCGGGGCCCGCGGGGTTCGGGGTCGCGACAGTTGGTATCAGAGCCATGGTTTAGCTCTAAGTATAAGTCTAGGTGGACTAGTATGACCTAGGAGGGTAGTGTGTTCGGAGTGAGTAACATTTTTTGTTTTATGCAGGTACTTGTTTGAAATGGCTCGAAGGGAAGTGGTGAAAGTAATACCGGTAATGCAAATCAGAATGAAACAAGGGATGAAGCCCGTGCAATGTTTCAGGGCATGTTTGAGGCGGCCATGAAGGCCATACATGATCAAGGTCCGAGGGTAGAACAAGCACCACCACCCCGCTACGGATTGGAACAATTTCTGAAATTGAAACCGGTTGAGTTCAATGGGGAACACGATGTAAGGAAGGCCGAGCTATGGATTGAGTCGATGGAGAAAATTTATGATGTCTTTGGTTGCACCGATGAAGACAAGGTCCGGTTTGCGGCTTATAAACTTGTGGGTGCCACCGAGCATTGGTGGAAGGGTGTTAAAGCGAGTTGGGATGATACTCACACAGTGTATGCATGGGAATTGTTTGTGTGAAAGTTCAAGGAGCATTTCATTCCAGTTGTGGATCAAAACCGAAAGGAGATCGAGCTGCTCAACCTGGAGCAAGGTTTGTTGTCTATAGCTCAGTACTCGGCTAAGTTCACAGAATTAGCCCGGTATTGTGACTATCTTGTGCGGACCGAGGAGCAGAAAGCTATGAGATTCATCCGGGGGTTTGAAGACTTCTATTCGGACTCAGCTTATAGCCCAGAGGATTGTGACCTTCCAGGATGCGGTAGACCGGGCATACTTGATCGAGCAAGATATTGGGGAGCATAAGAGGAAGACCGAGGTTGCAAATACGGGTAAACAAGTAATCCATGCTAAATCTCAACTACAACACCGTTCAGATAACCGAGGTAGTTTGGGAGCACCATCTCAGTTTAAGGAACAAACCGCGCTAGGGAATCCGGGTACTACTCCGGGGAAACAAGGGAAACAAGGTAGGTGGCTTTGCACTTACTATCAGAGGGAAGGCCATTTGGAGGATAAGTGTTGGAAGAAACAAGGAAAATGTATCAATTCTGGCCAACTGGGTCACTTCATAAAAGACTGTCCGAGGTTTAAGGTTCAATCATCAGGAACAGGAACCAGTACTTCACCGGGTCAGAAGAGAGATGCTTCGGGGAACCCTAAGGTATAGGGCAGAGTAATAGCGACCAATCAGCACTCACCAGGTAACGGATAAATTTCAGGAGGTATTATTTTGCGACGTGAGAGCGAGCGCGTGCATTTTAGGATCATCGCATTTATGTGTTTCTGTGCATTTAGTTGCATTTATTTCTTCTGAGTCTTTGACTTATGTGTTGTAGGTGTCTACTCCTATGGAGGAGTTATGTCACGACCCGAAATCTAGGCTCTATTTTATTGGTGATAAATAATTATTATTTATTTATTTGCTTAATTATGTATTTAAATTATTACTTAACTAATAATTTATGAGTTATAATAATTATGCCTAGCATTTTATTTGGGTCATTTGTGCTAGTGTAGAAGTGTTGAGTCTTATTGGTTAGTGGGGAGTTTATTTGAAAATGTAGTATTAGGGGGAGGGGCCTATGTGTATGTTTTGAAATCATTTCTCCTTATTCCCTCCCTACTCTCCTCCCTCACCTCCCTACTCTCCTCCCTCATCTCCCTCACTCACACTCCCTCCATCTCCAGCAAACTCTCTCTCTCTCTCTCCTTGTGGGTAAGTTTCTTTCCCTTTACTTCTCTCTTCATTTCCTTCCTCTTCCTCTCATTATTTCTCATTTCTTAAAACATGAATCTTGTTTAGATCGTCGATAGGATCGTAGGAAGCCAAGAAATTTCGAGTTCCGGTAACTTTGAGAAAATTCAAGTAAGTTACTTTTCCCCCATTTCGATGTTAAAATGTTCATATCATGTTCATATAATGCTTTTGTTGTTATATTTGAAGTTTGGATGAGGTTGCAATTTATTTGGAATTTATTTGGGTTTTTGTTCAAAGATGGTGATTTATGAATGTTGGGGTTTGATTCTTGATTTTGGTTGTTAAATGTTGTTGTATGAGTCTTTTTAGACTTATAAGTTATTTTGGTACATTAGTATGCTAGTTAAAGGGTTGGATTTTGGTTGGAATGTGTTTTGGTATGAAAATGGAAGAACCCATCTTGTTCTTCCTGATTTCCAGAAATTCAGATTATTGGGCGACCGCCCAATATTGTCTGGGCGACCACACAACTATCTGAAAGCTTTTGTTCTTGTTTGATACCATTTTGGGCGACCGCACATACCATTTTGGGCGGCCGCACAGTCCTCTGAAAGTTTTCATTTTGTTTGTTTGTGTGATTGAAGAATGCGTTTTGGTCTAAGTCTTGGGTGTCCTTCTAGTTGACCTTACTGATCATTGTAGTACACTCTAGTGATAGAATTGGGTCCTTTGTGATCAAGTTTGTGTTTGAAATAAATTAAGTGTTAATTGGGATTTGGAACATCTTATTGAGGTATTGTTGGTTTGACTTATCTTTGTGATGATCGTTTGGTATATGTTTGGGCATCTTATGATGTGTTCGTGATTGTTCCAATCGAATTGATTTTCAAGAGAGTCTTGGCCTAGGTTTTAGGCGATGTCCTATAGTACCTAGAGGGTGGTTACTGAACACCAAAGTGTAGGGTTTAGTACCGTCGTGATCATGTTCTAATAAGCGTAACCTTTTGGATTCGTTTGGGGTGTTTAGAATGGGTTCGTTATGAACGGAGATAAAGCGTGAAATGGCAATTGGGTACCTACGGTTTGATTAACCTTAAGATGTATTCATTCGGATTTCTTATTTGGAATTCCAGGTGTGACGAGACGGTTGAGTTCATAGTCCTAGTATATCTTTTGAGTAAATGTTTATGATCATTTTGATAATAGTCATTGTGCCATTGGTGAGCGACCGTTTGGGTTGTGCTCTTTATGATTTACTTGTGGGTATCATATTTAGGATGTATTTGGTACGTGCCTTGTCTTGTAATCATCTTGTTTTAATGATCAATGTTGTTGTGCTCTTTATGAGAAATTCCGTTTATCATTGTTGTGCTCTTTTATGAGATACTTCTTGTGTTCGTTGTTGTTGAACTCTTCATGAGTAATCGTTTGCATCTTTATGGTGATTAATTGGTGTGGTTCCCTACTTTGGAACCTTAATTTGTTTATTCATGCTAAAATATTATTACTTAGCATTTAATTAGAAGCCCAGCTGGCATATTTGTTGCATCGGGCGATGGGAAAGATTATAATGGCAAAGCCAAGTCCATTATAATGTTGACCATTGTTTTGCCCCCTTCTATACCCCTTCTCCAGATTGGCCTTGGAAAGGATAAGTTAGCGTTCCTTTGTGAATGTATCTAGCTAACGGGCATGACTTTGTGTCATGGTCCTTGTCCTTTGTGACACTCTTATGGTTATTGGTTCCGGTACCGGGGATTTCTCTTCAGCTTTCATGCTATTATGAAGATGATGATTGGTGGATTATTGAAGCTGCGCAGCGACCTTTATTTGGTTCTTTCAGTTGGGTGAAACCTTGGCTATGTATCCACCTATGAGTGTTTATTTCAGCTTTATGTGTTGCATGATGAGCTGGTCGTTATTTCCAACCGGTATGGGACGGTTGGCGATAGGGAGCCTCTCATTTGTTGTTATATGTTTATTTATATGATTGATTATTGGATATTACTGTTTGACAGCATGTCACTTATTATTCCGCTGCTGTCTGTCTTATGTTAGTTGCTATTGGTCATTGCATATTAGCATGTCATGTAGTTGCATTAGTAACTTACTGAGATTTATTCTCACCCCGTTTCTTGTTTCAAATTGTTTTCCTTAACCCCCCCCCCCCCAGGAGGAAAAGGATTAGGATTCGCGGATCGAGGAGGACGTCGAGAGGATTGAGATTTTGGGCAGGTTGTTGATCGGTTTGCATTATTTAAATGTATAACCTTTTGGGGATAGTTTTACCAATGATGACGTCATTAAGAATTGTACTCTTTTGTATTTTTGGGGTGAGCTTGCGAAGCTTATTCTAGTAGTTTGTTGTTGTTGTTAAGCTTGGATTTCTAAAACTTTGTTTTAAACATTTTGGGTATAAAAATGAAATTTTTATCTTCATTATTTTGGTGTATTGTTGTAAGTCGACGTCCAGCTCGCGGTCTCGGACCCGCGGGGTTCGGGGTCGCGACAAGTTAAGGGTATCTGATGAAGTCTTATGTGCTTATGATGTGCTTAATTATGGTTATGTCTCACCTGCTAAATTAGCCATGTTGCTATTACAAGATTTTGATGTTACTATTGCTTTAGTCTATTGTTGTAGGGGATTGTTATATTCTCCATTCCTAATTTCTTAAAACTGTTTGGGACCATTCCTTTGGGTAGAGTTATACCTATCTTTTCTTAATTGAAATCCGAGTATTTAGTTTCGGTCAATTTGTTGGGTGTATTTATCATTCGGAAGATTTTCATTTCTTCCGAATAGTACCTAGTGTTTGGGGAGGAGCTTGGGTTAAATTGGGTTGTTGTGATACAAGGTTGTAATGCTAATATTTAGATCAATATCCATATTGTATCGGTTGGGTTATAGGAGTTGAGGATTCAATGAGGATCTCTTGAGGAAAATTTTAGTCACTTTTAGTACATCTCCGTGAATGCATCGGAATGGATTAGTATGGAGAGGTGTACGATTTGTTATGGATGATGAGTTTGTTGTAGGAGTTATGATCATTAATGGTGGTAAGCGTGTTAAGTTAGAAAGGACTAAGTACATTTTGGGAGAGTAATAATTTCTCAATCTATGTTAAAGGCATTTTAAAATTTTGGATAGATAGTGGTTCTATGGTTCTAAATCCCTTCTTGGTGGCGTTTCCCGAATTAGATCAAGGGTATGTGAAGGAAGTTGATTATCAATACTTGGGCATAATTAAGGAATATCATGAATTGGTATTGGGTCAGTTGGAACGTTGCTAGCTAATCGGTTTATTATGACGGTAGTACTATTGAGCCTAAGTATCATTAGGTTAATAAATGTATGTGTGAAAGACTAACTTGGGTTAGTTATTGAGGATTTGAGATTTGTTGACTTCCTTGGGTATATGAGCACAGTTAAAAAAAAAAAAAAAAAAAAGGGAGTTAGAGGAAATCCCTTGAAGATATAATTTAGGTCATTTTCGGACTATTGAGTATTCGTAATTATTTTAGGTTTTCAAGGGTTGGAGTGTTATGACGATGATATTATGGCGCAGATTTAAGTGAACATTTTGTATTAAAATTTTGGGTTTATATTACACCTCTAGTTTAAGGTGCTACCTAGAGCGAGAGCACTATAATGGGAATCCTTAGAGATATAGCCTTTGGTGAATATTATGAGGATGGAAAATTTCTTTAGCCTCTCATATTTTAAAAGCTAATTAAGCTCGAGATGGTAATGTTTGGAATTTCTGGGGAATAATACTAAGTATGCGATTTACAAATGGAAGTACCTTTGCGGTGTAGTTAAGGTTATGAATAAGGCGAGTTTGAGATACCTCGAGAATTATGTGTGGAAATAACTTGAATTCTTCGATTTTGAGTACGGATTTTGATTAGTAATGAAGTTAATGATGGAATGATTCGGTTCGAGAGGTGGTGTTATCGTAAGCATTATTTAAGGTTACCTTGTAGTGGGTTAGATTGGACAATTGAGGAATTTGAGAAATGGCGGAACTATCGTATCCGTAGCTATTTGGTCTTTCGGGTAAGTCTCGTTAAAATTCGGGTCGAATTTTCTTTAAGGGGGAGTGAATGTCACGAACTGAAAACTAGGCTCTATTTTATTGGTAATAAATAATTATTATTTATTTATTGCTTATTTATTTATCTAAATTATTATTTATTTAAATATTTATGTGTGCCATTTATGCGTTATAATAATTATGCCTAGCATTTTATTTGAGTCATTTGGGTTAGTGTAGAAATGTTGAGTCTTAATTGTTAGTAGGGAGTGTAGAAATTGTGTGTAGTGTAGTGGAGGGGGCCTAAGTGTAAATCTTTTAAATCATTTCCCTACTCCCTCCCTACTGCTTCCCTTCTCCCTCATACACTCCACCTCCCTCATCATCTTCCCAGCACACTTCTTTCTCTCTCTCCATTTTGTGAAGGTAAACTTTCTCTTCCTTCTCTCTTCATTTTCTTCATCTTCCTCTCATAATCTCTCATTTCTTAAAACGTGAACCTTGTTTAGATCGTCGATAGGATCGCGTAGAATCAAAAAGAATTGAATTCCGTCAACTTTGAGATTTATCAAGTAAGTTACTTTTCCCCCATTTTTATGATAAAAAAAGAAGCTCTCGTTCTTGAGTCACATAGCCCCTAGGGTGTCATCATCTATCGAGCAAGAGACTCGTCCTCGTGTGGGGGAACAAGGCAAGAGCTACTCCATTTCTCGGGAAGCCTTTCGACATACTGTAGGGGCATATGCTTGGAGAAGCTTAAAAATTGAGTCACACGTTGTTGCCATTTGCTGCCCAAACCAATTGACTCACTGGGGACTATTTGTGCAACCTCGTACCCCATATCAATCATGAGCTCATTCTCGGACGGGCCTTCTTTCACATGAGCCCCAAAAATGCACATTGCAAGAACAATCTCTCTTATGCCAATAACCCAAGACAACCTTTGATTGTGCCGTATCTTGTCGAGCCTTTTGCAATTCCGAAGTTGACTCGGTGGTGAATTGACTTACTGAAGAGATTCAATGTAGAACTTTTCTTCTTTAGAGGCCGGGGATCTCCATTTCTCTTTCCCTTCTCTCTCTCACTCTCTCTTTTTTTTTATGACGCACCCTGTTTTTTGCCCAAAACAGCCCTTTCGGTTTTTCAATCTAGCGGGCATCTCTTTTGCGTCTTCATTTTTTTGACTCAATTAATGAGGAAGTGTGCATTGACTCTAGCTGAGGATGAGAGACATGTGATTTTGCGGTGTAGACCTTTTGTCACTAATGTTGAGTGACATTGACTTGACTAGTGAAGTGGCCCTTGTCACGACCCGAAAACTAAGCTCTATTTTATTAGTAATAAATGATTATTATTTATTTAATTGCTTATTTATTTATTTATTTAAATTATTATTTATTTAAATATTTATGTGTGCATTTTGTGTTTCATAATAATTATGCCTAGCATTTTATTTGGGTTAGTGTAGTATTGTTGGGTCTTAATTGTTAGCAGAGAGTGTAAGTATTTGTGTTAGTAGATGGGAAGGGGTCTAATTGTAACATTTTGAAATAATTCCCCTACTCCCTCTCTTCTCCCTCACCTCCCTACTCTTTCACCCTCACCTCACCATCTCTCCCAGCAACTCTCTCTCTCTCTCTCCATGTTTGTGGGTAAGTTCTTCCTCTCTAGCTTCTCTCTTCATTCTACCTATCCTCCTCTCGTTATTTTTCATTTCTTAAAACATGAATCTTGTTTAGATCGTCGATAGGATCGTAGGAAGCCAAAAATATTTGAAATCCATCATCTTTGGGAAATCTCAAGTAAGTTGCTTTTCCCCCATTTATGCTAAAAAAATGTTCATCCTATGCTTAGATGTTACTATGATTACCATTTATTGCTTCTTTGGTTGATTTTGAGATGATTTACATTTTTATTCATTTTTGTGAAATTTGGTATGTGAATCTTGTGTTGGGTTTCTAGATGTTGTTATTTAGCCCCATTGCAAGTCTATAAGTTGTTTTGGTTCATAGTTGGGTATATTGTAAGTCTTGGTTCCAAGTATTTATGAAATGGTGAAGATTTGGGTTTGGTTTGAGTTTTGGATTGAAAATGGAGGAAACCCGGAAATTTAGGCCGGAATTTGTCCCTCCGGGCAAGGGGGCGCGCGCACCCTTTGGGAGGGGGCGTGTGCACCCTTATGCGCTTAGTGAACCAAACCTTCTGTTGTAGACCATATTCCGGGGGGCGTGCGCTCCCTCATTGTTTCAATCGTAGAAAACCTTCTGATGCTTTAGGGCGTGCGCACCCTTTTTATCGCGACCCCGAACCCCGCGGGCCCGAGATCGCAAGCTGGACGTCGACTTAAAACTAAAACTGAGAAATACCGAAGTTAAAAATTCCATTTGATACCAAAAGGTAATGATCCAAAGTTTTACAAATCTAAGTTTGATAAAAACCAAATACAACTATCATAAACTTCCACAAGTTTATGCCCAACAAAATACAAATATACAATTCTTAATGACGTCAATGAAATGTTCCTTGAATTTGCGCACAAACAACTCCCACGCATACACCGTGTGAGTATCATCCCAACTAGGTTTAACACCCTTCCACCAATGCTCGGCGGCTCCCACAAGCTTGTAAGCCGCGAACCGGACCTTGTTCTCATCCGTGCAACCAAATACCTCATAAATCTTCTCCATCGACTCAATCCACAACTCAGCTTTCCGAACATCGGGTTCCCCATTGAATTCAACCGGTTTCAGTTTGAGAAATTGCTCCAATCCGTAGCGAGGTGGTGCTTGTTCTACCCTTGGGCCTTGATCATGTATGGCCTTCATGGCCGCCTCGAACATGCCTTGAAACATGGCACGTGCTTCTTCCCTTGTATCATTCTGATTTCCATTACCGGTACTACCTTCACTACTCCTTCTACGAACCATTGCAAACAAGTACCTGCATAAAACATCAACCGTTAATCACTCTGCACACTACTACCCTCCTAGGTCAAACTAATCTTCCTATACTTATACATAGAGCTAATGCCATAGCTCTGATACCAACTGTCGCGACCCCGAACCCCGCGGGCCCGAGATCGCGAGCTGGACGTCGACTTAAAACTAAAACTGAGAAATACCGAAGTTAAAAATTCCATTTGATACCAAAAGGTAATGATCCAAAGTTTTACAAATCTAAGTTTGATAAAAACCAATACAACTATCATAAACTTCCAAAAGTTTATGCCCAACAAAATATAAATATACAATTCTTAATGACGTCATTGATTGGTACAACTATCCCAAAAGGTTACACATTTATATAATGTAAACCAACCTATAACAACTTTCCCCAAAAGAATGTATCCACACTCGACGTCCTCTTTCTCGTGATCAGCGAGACTAATCCTTAGTACCTGGGGGGGGTTAAGGATAAACAAAGATAAAAGAAAGGGGGTGAGATAAATCTCAATAAGTTACTAAGGCAACTACATGACATGCTAAGATGCAATATACAATAGTAAATCATAAATAGCACGTAGCAGTTAGCACATAACAGATAGCAGCGGAAATAAACACATAACAAAGGATATTAGCCAAGGTTTCCAACCGATACATCCAAATAAAGGATCGCTGCGCAGCTTCAATAATCAACCAATCACTTCTTCATAATAGCATGAAAGCCGAAGAGAAAACCACCGGTACCGGAACAATAACCATAAGAGTGTCACAAAGGACAAGAGCCATGCCACAAAGTCATGCTCGGTAGCTAGATACATTCACAAAGGAAGCTAACTTATCCCTTCCAAGGCAATCTGGAAAAAGGGGTATAATAAGGGCAAAACAATGGTCAACATTATAATGGACTTGGCTTTGCCATTATAATCTTTCCCATCGCCCGATGCAACAAATATGCCAGCTGGGCTTCCAAATAAATGCTAAGTAATAAATACTAGCTTAATTAAACAACTTAAGGTTCCAAAGTAGGGAACCATTCCAAATAAATTACCACAAAGGTAAACCAATCCAAACAACACATCAAGGATGAACCACATTCCCAAAATAATACTTAATCAAATTCCATAACATATTTATTCACAAAAGAATCAATTCCACTTAATAAAATGTCCCACGGTGTTATCTTAAGTTAATAAGAAGAAGGAACCCTAAACTAGGTAAGCCATTTAGTTAAAACAAGCAAAAAGGGCAAAATTCCAAGCAGGCGGCGGGCGGGCGGGCGCTCGGGCAGGGGCAGGCACGCGCTTGTTTGACCAGAAAGTCTGGCCGTTGGAAAAAGGGGTGCGGGCGGGCGCCTGGTCTACGGGCTGGGAGGAATTCCCAGCTGGGTTCATCAAAATGCCTTACCAATTTCATACAAATTTCATAACACCAAAAATCAACACTCCCAACAAGATTCCTAAGGTACCCAAACATCATTTAACCAAAAAGGGGACCTAAACAACACCCTTTATCAACCAAAACCAAGATTGAATCATGACATTCATCAATTCACCATTTTTAGCCAAAAGCTCAAATAAATTCCAAATCAATTCTAAACTCAACCAAACTTCAAATATAACACATCAAGCATTATATAAACATGATATGAACATTTTAGCATCAAAATGGGGGAAAAGCAACTTACTTGAAAATTCTCAAAGATGACGGAATTCAATTCTTTTTGGTTCTACGCGATCCTATCGACGATCTAAACACATTTCGCGTTTTAAGAAATGAGAAATAACAAGAAGAAGATGAAGAAAATGAAGAGAGAAGGAAAGAGAATGAGAAAACTTACCAAATGGAGGAGAGAGAGAGGGAGTTGCTGGGAGGGAGAAGTGAGTGAAGGGGAAGAGTGAGGGAGAAGAGAAGGAGTAGGGAGGGAGTAGGGGAAAATGATTTAAAGAATTTACACTTAGGCCCCCTCCTACACTACACACAAATACTCCCCATTAACAAATAAGACTCAACATTTCTACACTAGCACAAATGACCCAAATAAAATGCTAGGTATAAATTATTGTAACACATAAAATGCACACAAAAATATTTAAATAAACAATAATTTGAATAAATAAATAAGCAAATAAATAATTAATAATTATTTAATAATAATAAATAGAGCCTAGATTTCGGGTCGTGACATTCACTCCCCCTTAAAGAAAATTCGGCCCGAATTTTAACGAGACTTACCCGAATTAAAAAGCCACAGAAATTTCCTCTCGAACTCATCTCGGAGCTCCCACGTCGACTCCTCGATATTATGATTCCTCCAAAGAACTCTAACCAATGGAATGCTTTTGTTCCTCAACTCTTGAACTTTAGAATCTAGGATCCGAACCGGTCGTTCCTCATAAGTCATATCGGGCTCAATATCCTCCGGTACCCTCGGTAACACGTGAGATGGATCATGAACGTACTTCCGAAGCATAGAAACGTGAAAGACGTTGTGCAACCGGTCTAAGGATGGCGGTAATGCAAGTCGATACGCCAAAAGTCCAACCTTTCCCAAAATCTCAAACGGACCAATAAACCTCGGAGCCAATTTGCCTTTCTTCCCAAATCTACGAATACCCACCTTTGGAGATACTTTCACGAACACAAAATCACCGGTCTGAAAACTAAGATCTCGCCTTTGGTTATCTGCATAGCTCTTATGTCGACTCTGGGCGGTTTTCAATCGATCCCGGATAACTTTGACTTTCTCAACCGAATCCCGAAGCAAATCAATACCCAAAACTTTCGCTTCACCAACCTCATCCCAACAAATAGGCGATCTACATTTCCTTCCATACAAAGCCTCATACGGTGCCATCTCGATACTAGCCTGATAACTGTTGTTGTAAGAGAATTCCACGAACGGTAAATGTCTATCCCAAGAATCGGAAAAGTCTATCAAACAAGCTCGCAACATATCCTCCAAAATCTGAATGGTCCTCTCGGATTAACCATCGGTCTGGGGGTGAAAAGCTGTACTGAATCGCAAATCTGTACCCAAAGCTTCCTGAAACGCCTTCCAGAATCTAGAAGTAAACCTCGGGTCTCGATCTGACACAATGCTAACCGGAACCCCATGCAATCTAACAATCTCATCGATATAAAGGGTCGCAAGCTTCTCCATCGAATATCTGATGTCAATAGGCAAGAAATGGGCACTCTTGGTCAATCTATCCACTATTACCCAAACACTGTCATACTTCCTACGGGTACGAGGTAGCCCCGTAACGAAATCCATAGTCACATGCTCCCATTTCCACTCGGGAATATCTAACGGCTGAAGTAGTCCCGCGGGTCTCTGATGCTCGGCTTTGACCTGCTGACACGTTAGACATTTCGAAATATACTCCGCTATTTCCCTTTTCATATTAATCCACCAACATTGTTGCTTCAAATCCTGATACATCTTCGTACTACCCGGATGAATTGTATACCTCGATTTGTGACCCTCATCTAAAACATGCCTCTTTATTCCGCCAACATCGGGTACGCACAAACGACCACGGAAAGTCAACACTCCACTCGAACTCAAAGAAAAATCCTCGAAGTTCTTTTCCTTAAATTTACCCATTATCTTCACCAACTCGGGGTCTTCTTTCTGCGCTTCCTTTATCCTCTGAATTAGGGTCGGAGATACCCTAATATTCGCAAAAATAGCCCCATGTCTCGATTCACGAGGAGACCAATCTTGCACATCCTCAAGCATTTTCCACTCCCGGACCATCATCGAAGACACATAAGACTTCCTACTAATCGCATCGGCAACCACGTTTGCCTTCCCCGGATGATAAGAAATCGTACAACCGTAATCCTTTAAAAGCTCCATCCACCTACGCTGCCGGTTGTTCAGTTCCTTTTGAGAGAAGAGGTATTTCAAACTCTTGTGATCGGTAAAAATCTCAAACTTCGCTCCATAAAGGTAATGCTTCCATTTGTGCAACGCAAAGACTATCGCCGCCAACTCCATATCATGAGTCGGGTAATTCTGTTCACTAGGGGTCAACTTCCTCGAAGCATAAGCAATTACTTTCCCATTCTGCATCAACACACAACCCAAACCCTCTTTCGAAGCATCACTGTAAATTACTAGGCCATCGCTCCCATTAGGCAAAGTCAAGATCGGTGCGGTAGTCAACCTCTTCTTTAATTCCTCGAAACTCTTGTCACATTTCTTGGTCCACACAAACGGGACATTCTTCCGGGTAAACTGAGTCATCGGAGTAGCGATCCTTGAAAACCCCTCAATAAATCTTCTGTAATACCCGGCTAAACCAAGAAGGCTTCTAATCTCTGTCACTGATTCGGGTCTCTTCCAATACACTATTGCCTCTATCTTCGAAGGATCCACCGAAATCCCATCTTCAGAAATAACATGACCCAGAAACGAAACCTTCTCGAGCCAAAATTCGCATTTACTAAACTTCGCAAACAATTTCTCCCTCGCAAGAACGGATAAAACTGTCCTCAAGTGTTGTTCATGCTCCTCTCGAGATTTTGAATAAACAAGAATGTCGTCGATGAAGACTTCCACGAACGAATCAAGATAAGGATGGAAAACCCGGCTCATCAAATCCATAAACACGGCCGGCGCGTTAGTCAACCGAAACGGCATAACCAAGAACTCATAATGACCATAACGGGTGCCAAAGGCAGTCTTCGGAATATCCTCCGATCGAACCTTCAACTGATGGTACCCACTCCTCAAATCAAGTTTAGAGAAAACCACGGACCCTTGAAGCTGATCAAATAAATCGTCAATATGGGGCAGAGGATACTTATTCTTCACCGTAACCTGATTCAACTTTCTGTAATCGATGCACAATCTCAAGGAACCGTCTTTCTTCCGCACAAATAAAACCGGTGCTCCCCACGGGGAAACACTAGGGCGTATAAACCCTCGATCAAGCAACTCTTGCAATTGAACATTTAACTCCTTCAACTCTGCGGGAGCCAACCTATAAGGTGCTTTCGAAATTGGAGCCGTACCCGGCAAAAGGTCTACACAAAACTCAATCTCACGATCGGGAGGCATATCATACTCGGTAGAGAAAACATCGGGAAATTCCCGAACTACCCGAACACTATCCAAACTAGGGGATTCTTTCCTAGTATCAAGAACACTAGCCAAATACCCTTCACAACCACTATGCAAGAATTTTCTCGCTTTCATATAAGAAATTAAGCGAACTTTTCTACTCAGAGGACTAGCCTCAAACACAAATTTAGGCACATCGGGAATAGAAAAAAGTAACAGTTTTCTTACGGCAATCAACGGAAGCATGAAACTTGCTCAACCAATCCATACCCAAAATGACATCAAAGTCTTGGATAGGAAGAACTACCAAATCCGCACAAAGGACACGACCACAAATAACCACATCACAAGCACGAAAGACTCGATCAGAAATCAAGCATTCTCCTATAGGGGTCGACACCTCTAGCACGTACGGTAAGGACTCAAATGCAGCATTTAACATGGAAGCAAATTGCACAGAAATGTATGAATGAGATGATCCTGGATCTATTAACGCTCGTGCGCTCACATTAGACACAGAAACAATACCTCCAATAACCGAAGGATCATCGGTCGCCTGTTGTTGATTCATGGCATATATCTTTCCTTGAACTTTGGGCTTCCCAGCGGCATCCCTTTTCTGACCCTGATTAGTACCAACCCCTGACCCGGATGACTGACCTCGGTACCTCGTGCAATCTCTCGCAAAGTGCCCCATTTCACCACAATTGGTACACTTGCCTTGCTTTTTCCAACACCTATCCTCCGTATGGCCTACACTCTGACAAAAGGTACAAGGCTTCCTATTCTGAATCCCTAGAGTAGTACCCGGATTTCTCGGTGCGATTTGCCCCTTAAACTGAGATGATGCTCCCGGGTTACCTCGGTTGTCGGAACGGTGTTGAGGTTGAGATTTAGCATGGCTTCCCGGTTTACCCGTACCTGCAACCTCGGTTTTCCTTTTGTGCTCCCTAATATCTTGCTCTATCAAGTAGGCTCGGTCTACCGCATCTTGGAAGGTCACAATCCGTTGGGCAATAAGTTGAGTACGGATGGAGGTCTTCAATCCCCGAATGAATCTCATAGCTTTTTGTTCCTCGGTCCTCACCAAATAGTCACAATACCGGGCTAATTCTATGAACTTAGCCGAGTATTGTGCTATAGACAACAAACCTTGCTCCAGGTTGAGTAGCTCGATCTCCTTTCAGTTTTGATCAACAACAGGAATGAAATGTTCCTTGAATTTGCGCACAAACAACTCCCACGCATACACCGTGTGAGTATCATCCCAACTAGGTTTAACACCCTTCCACCAATGCTCGGCGGCTCCCACAAGCTTGTAAGCCGCGAACCGGACCTTGTCCTCATCCGTGCAACCAAATACCTCATAAATCTTCTCCATCGACTCAATCCACAACTCAGCTTTCTGAACATCGGGTTCCCCATTGAATTCAACCGGTTTCAGTTTGAGAAATTGCTCCAATCCGTAGCGAGGTGGTGCTTGTTCTACCCTTGGGCCTTGATCATGTATGGCCTTCATGGCCGCCTCGAACATGCCTTGAAACATGGCACGTGCTTCTTCCCTTGTATCATTCTGATTTGTATTACCGGTACTACCTTCACCACTCCTTCTACGAACCATTGCAAACAAGTACCTGCATAAAACATCAACCGTTAATCACTCCGCACATTACTACCCTCCTAGGTCAAACTAATCCTCCTATACTTATACATAGAGCTAATGCCATAGCTCTGATACCAACTGTCGCGACCCCGAACCCCGCGGGCCCGAGATCGCGAGACGTCGACTTAAAACTAAAACTGAGAAATACCGAAGTTAAAAATTCCATTTGATACCAAAAGGTAATGATCCAAAGTTTTACAAATCTAAGTTTGATAAAAACCAAATACAACTATCATAAACTTCCACAAGTTTATGCCCAACAAAATACAAATATACAATTCTTAATGACGTCATTGATTGGTACAACTATCCCAAAAGGTTACACATTTATATAATGTAAACCAACCTATAACAACTTTCCCCAAAAGAATGTATCCACACTCGACGTCCTCTTTCTCGTGATCAGCGAGACTAATCCTTAGCACCTGGGGGGGGTTAAGGATAAACAAAGATAAAAGAAAGGGGGTGAGATAAATCTCAATAAGTTACTAAGGCAACTACATGACATGCTAAGATGCAATATACAATAGTAAATCATAAATAGCACGTAGCAGTTAGCACATAACAGATAGCAGCGGAAATAAACACATAACAAAGGATATTAGCCAAGGTTTCCAACCGATACATCCAAATAAAGGATCGCTGCGCAGCTTCAATAATCAACCAATCACTTCTTCATAATAGCATGAAAGCCGAAGAGAAAACCACCGGTACCGGAACAATAACCATAAGAGTGTCACAAAGGACAAGAGCCATGCCACAAAGTCATGCTCGGTAGCTAGATACATTCACAAAGGAAGCTAACTTATCCCTTCCAAGGCCAATCTGGAAAAGGGGGTATAATAAGGGCAAAACAATGGTCAACATTATAATGGACTTGGCTTTGCCATTATAATCTTTCCCATCGCCCGATGCAACAAATATGCCAGCTGGGCTTCCAAATAAATGCTAAGTAATAAATACTAGCTTAATTAAACAACTTAAGGTTCCAAAGTAGGGAACCATTCCAAATAAATTACCACAAAGGTAAACCAATCCAAACAACACATCAAGGATGAACCACATTCCCAAAATAATACTTAATCAAATTCCATAACATATTTATTCACAAAAGAATCAATTCCACTTAATAAAATGTCCCACGGTGTTATCTTAAGTTAATAAGAAGAAGGAACCCTAAACTAGGTAAGCCATTTAGTTAAAACAAGCAAAAAGGGCAAAATTCCAAGCAAGAGGGCGGGCGGGCACTCGAGCAGGGGCAGGCGCGCACTTGTTTTGACCAGAAAGTCTGGCCGTTGGAAAAAGGGGTGCGGGCGGGCGCCTGGTCTACGGGCTGGGAGGAATTCTCAGCTGGGTTCATCAAAATGCCTTACCAATTTCATACAAATTTCATAACACCCAAAATCAACACTCCCCAACAAGATTCCTAAGGTACCCAAACATCATTTAACCAAAAAGGGGACCTTAACAACACCCTTTATCAACCAAAACCAAGATTGAATGATGACATTCATCAATTCACCATTTTTAGCCAAAAGCTCAAATAAATTGCAAATCAATTCTAAACTCAACCAAACTTCAAATATAACACATCAAGCATTATATAAACATGATATGAACATTTTGGCATCAAAATGGGGGAAAGCAACTAACTTGAAAATTCTCAAAGATGACGGAATTCAATTCTTTTTTGTTCTACGCTGTCACGACCCGAAATCTAGGCTCTATCTTATTAGTAATAAATAATTATTATTTATTTAATTGCTTATTTATTTATTTGCTTAATTATGTATTTAAATTATTACTTAATTAATAATTTATGAGTTATAATAATTCATGCCTAGCATTTTATTTGAGTCATTTGGGCTAGTGTATTATTGTTGGGTCTTAATTGTAAGTAGGGAGTGTAAGCTTTGTGTGTATTGAAGAGGAGGGGGCCTAAGTGTAAGTTCTTTAAATCATTTTAACTACTCCCTCCCTACTCCTCATCTTCTCCCTCACTCTCCCCATCTCCCAGCAAATCTCTCCCTCTCTCCATGTTGTGGGTAAGTTTTTCTCCCTCACTTCTCTCTTCATTTTCTTCATCTTCCTCTTGTTATTTCTCATTTCTTAAAACATGAAACTTGTTTAGATCGTCGATAGGATCGTAGGAATCCAAGAAATTTCGAGTTCCGTCACCTTTGAGAAAATTCAAGTAAGTTACTTTTCCCCCATTTTTATGCTAAAATGTTCATATCATGTTTATATGATGCTTGATGTATTATATTTGAAGTTTGGTTGAGATTGGAATTTATTGGGAATTTATTTTGAGTTTTGATTGAAAATGGTGATTTGATGAAAGTTGGGATTAAACCTTGATCTTGGTTGATAAATGATGTTATCTAGGTCCTCCTCCTAGTTATAAGTTGTTGTGGTTCATATTTAGGCTTGGTGGGAGATTGTTTGTGTTTGATTTTGAGTGTGGTGAGAAATGGGTAAGAACTTAAGGAACCCAGCTCTGTTTTCCCGGCTGGAATCCAGACCAGGCGCCCGCCCGCCTGCACCCCCTTTCCAGCGACCCAAACCTTCTGTTGAAACAAGCGCCCGCCTGCCTATGCCCAGGCGCCCGCCCGCTCCAGGCGACCGCCCGCCCTGACCTGGGCGCCCGCCCGCCCTTATTTCCTGGCACTTATTCTTTCTTTGTCCTTGGATTAAATCATAGCCTTAACCCTAGTTTCGGGTATCATCCTCTTAGACTTAATGGCCACTATGGAATACTCTAATGATGAATTTGGTTCCTTTGTGATTGAGTGTGACTTGGGATATGATTTATTATTGTTTGAGAATCTTGGAACACTTTCGCAATGAGTGGACGTTTAGGGTCACGTTAGGGATAATAGTTGTGTTATTTGAGAGCGACCGTTTGGGTAGTACTCTGTACGAGTAACTCGCGTGTATCGTTTTAGGATGCGTTTGATATGGATCCTTGTTTTAGCGTCATCTTGTCTAATGATCAATATTGTTGGACCCCCTTTGAATAATACAGTTATTGTTATTTGAACTCTGTTATGAGAAATTCCTTGCTATCGTTGTTGTTAAACTCTTCATGAGTAATCATTGTCTCTTTATGGTGATTGTTTGGATTGGTTTACCTTTTTGGTGATTAATTGGTATGATTCCCTACTTTGGAATCAATGGTTGTTTATTGTGCTAGTATTTTATTACTTAGCCTTTACTTGGAAGTCCAGCTGGTATTTTGTGTGTGTTTGGGCGATGCGAAACATTATGATGGCACAGCCAAGTCCATTGTGATGTTGACCATTGTTTTTCCCCATTATTACCCTCCTCCAGATTGGCCTTGGATGTGAGAAGAGCTAGCTCCTTTGTGTGCATTTTAGCTTTACTTGGAGCATGACTTTGTGGCATGTCTCCCGTCCCTTGTGACACTTCATTTGGTTATTGGTTCCGGTACCGGGTTTCTCTTCAGCTTTTATGCTACTATGAAGATGGTTTGTTCGATCGATGGGTTGATTTGTCGTTTCTGACCGAGGGTTTCTCTTCAGCTTTCATGCTAGTATGAAGATGATGAATTGTTCTTTATTGAAGCTGCGCAGCGACCTTTATTTGGTTCTTCAGTTGGGTGAAACCTTGGCTATGTATCCACTTATGAGTGTTTATTTCAGCTTTATGTGTTGCATGATGAGCTGGTCGTTATTTCCAACCGGAATGGGACGGTTGGCGATAGGGAGCCTCTCATTTGTTGCTATATGTTTATTTATATGATTGATTATTGGATGTTACCGTTCGTCAGCATGTCACTTATTATTCCGCTGCTATCTGTCTTGTGTTAATTGCTATTGGTCATTGCATATTAGCATGTCATGTAGTTGCATTAGTAACTTACTGAGATTTTATCTCACCCCGTTTATTTCCATCATTGTTTTTCCTTAACCCCCCCCCAGGAGGAAAAGGATTAGGATTCGCGGATCGAGGAGGACGTTGAGAGGATTGAGATTTTGGGGCAGGTTGTTATGGATCGGTTTACATTATTTAAATGTATAACCTTTTGGGGAAAATTTTACCATTATTGACGTCATTAAGAATTGTATATTTTATTCTTTTGGGTATAAGCTGTGGAGCTTAGGTTAGATGTACTTCGTTGATTTAAACTTGGATTTGTAAAACCTTGTGTTATCATCTTTTGGTTCAAATGGAATTTTTAACTTCTATATTTTGGAGTTTTGGTTTTAAGTCGACGTCCAGATCGCGGTCTCGGGCCCGCGGGGTCCGGGGTTGCGACATACGCGATCCTATCGACGATCTAAACACATTTCGCGTTTTAAGAAATGAGAAATAACAAGAAGAAGATGATGAAAATGAAGAGAGAAGGAAAGAGAATGAGAAAACTTACCAAATGGAGGAGAGAGAGAGGGAGTTGCTGGGAGGGAGAAGTGAGTGAAGGGGAAGAGTGAGGGAGAAGAGAAGGAGTAGGGAGGGAGTAGGGGAAAATGATTTAAAGAATTTACACTTAGGCCCCCTCCTACACTACACACAAATACTCCCCACTAACAAATAAGACTCAACATTTCTACACTAGCTTATAGCCCAGAGGATTGTGACATTCCAGGATGCGGTAGACCGTGCATACTTGATCGAGCAAGATATTGGGGAACATAAGAGGAAGACCGAGGTAGGTAACCCGAGTAAACAAGGAGCACAGAGCAAGTCACAACCAAGGATTGATAACCGAGGTAACTTTGGGGGACAATCTCAGTCCCGAGGGCAACCGATTCCAAGGAACCCGGGTACCACTTCCGGGAACCAAGGAAACCGAAATAGGAGACTTTGTTCCTATTGCCAAAAGGAAGGCCATTCAGAGGACCGGTGTTGGAAGAAACAGGGAAGGTGTACCAATTGTGGCCAAATGGGACATTATGTGAGGGATTGTCCGAGGAATAAAGGTCAACCGTCTGGGGTAGGAGCTGGTGCTCCACAGGGTCAGAAAAGGGATGCTACGGGAAAGCCCAAGGTCCAAGGGAAAGTGTTTGCAATGAATCAACAACAAGCCACAGATGATCCCACAGTTATTGGAGGTATTATTTCTATATCTAGTGTGAGCGCACGAGCGTTAGTAGATCCAGGATCATCCCATTCTTACATTTCTGTGCAATTTGCTTCTCTGCTAAATGCTGCATCTGAGTCATTGCCTTATGTGTTAGAGGTGTCTACTCCTATGGGAGAGTGTTTGGTGATTGATAGAGTCTTTCGTGCTTGTGATGTGGTTATATGTGGTCGTGTCTTATGTGCGGACTTGGTAGTCCTTCCTATTCAGGACTTTGATGTTATTTTGGGTATGGATTGGTTAAGCAAGTTTCATGCTTCTGTTGACTGTCGTAGAAAGGTCGTTAATTTTTCCATCCATGATGTGCCTAAGTTTACTTTGAGGCTATGCCTTTTGGTAGAAATTTTCGTATCATTTCTTATGTGAAAGCGAGAAAATTATTGCATCGTGGTTGTGAGGGGTATTTGGCTAGTGTTCTTGATACTAGGAAAGAATCCCCTAGTTTGGAGAGTGTTCGGGTAGTTAGGGAATTTCCCGATGTTTTCTCTTCTGAGTATGATATGCCTCCAGATCGTGAGATAGAATTTTGTATAGATCTTTTGCCGGGTACAGCTCCGATTTCAAAGGCACCGTATAGATTGGCTCCCACAGAGTTGAAGGAACTAAAGGTTCAATTGCAAGAGTTGCTTGATCGAGGGTTTATCCGCCCTAGTGTTTCCCCGTGGGGAGCACCGGTTTTATTTGTGCGAAAGAAATATGGTTCTTTGAGATTGTGTATTGACTACCGAAAGTTGAATCAGGTTACAGTGAAGAACAAGTATCCTCTACCTCACATTGATGATTTGTTTGATCAGCTTCAAGGATCCATGGTGTTTTCTAAACTTGACTTGAGGAGTGGGTACCATCAGTTGAAGATTCGATCGGAGGATATTCCAAAGACAACCTTTCGCACTCGTTATGGTCATTATGAATTCTTGGTTATGCCGTTTGGCTTGACTAACACGCCTGCCGTATTTATGGATTTGATGAACCGGGTTTTCCATCCTTATCTTGACTCGTTCGTGGTGGTTTTCATCGACGACATTCTTGTCTACTCTAAATCTCGAGAGGAGCACGAGAAACACTTGAGGACAGTTTTATCCATTCTTGCGAGGGAGCAATTGTTTGCGAAGTTTAGTAAATGCGAATTTTGGCTCGAGAAGGTTTCTTTTCTGGGTCCTGTTATTTCGAAAGACAGGATTTCTGTAGATCCTTCAAAGATAGAGGCAATAGTGGATTGGAAGAGACCCGAGTCAGTGACCGAGATCAGAACTTTTCTGGGTTTAGCCGGGTATTACAGAAGATTTATTGAGGGGTTTTCGAGGATCGCTACTCCGATGACTCAGTTGACCCGGAAGAATGTCCCGTTTGAGTGGACCGAGAAATGTGACAAGAGTTTCGAGGAATTGAAGAAGAGGTTGACTACCGCTCCAATCTTGACCTTGCCTAATGGGAATGATGATTTAGTAATTTATAGTGATGCTTCGAAAGAGGGTTTGGGTTGTGTTTTGATGCAGAACAGGAAAGTAATTGCTTATGCTTCGAGGAAGTTGACCCCTAGTGAACCAAATTACCCTACTCATGATATGGAGTTAGCGGCTATTGTATTTGCGTTGCATAAGTGGAATCATTACCTTTATGGAGCGAAGTTCGAGATTTTTACCGATCACAAGAGTTTGAAATACCTTTTCTCCCAGAAAGAGTTGAATAATAGGCAACGCCGATGGATGGAATTGTTGAAGGATTATGATTGTACGATTTCTTACCATCCGGGAAAGGCGAATGTGGTAGCCGATGCGATTAGTAGAAAGTCTTATGTGGCTTCGATGATGGTCCGTGAGTGGAAAATGCTTGAGGATGTTCGAGATTGGTCTCCTCGTGAATCGAGACATGGGGCTATTTTTGCGAATATTAGGGTATCTCCGACCCTAATTCAGAGGATAAAGGAAGCTCAGAAAGAAGACCCCGAGTTGGTGAAGATAATGGGTAAATTGAAGGAAAAGAACTTCGAGGATTTTTCTTTGAGTTCGAGTGGAGTGTTGACTTTCCGTGGTCGTTTGTGCGTACCCGATGTTGGTGGAATAAAGAGGCAAGTTTTAGATGAGGGTCACAAATCGAGGTATACTATTCATCCGGGTAGTACGAAGATGTATCAGAATTTGAAACAACACTTTTGGTGGAACAACATGAAGAGGGAAATAGCGGAGTATGTATCAAGGTGTTTAACTTGTCAGCAGGTCAAAGCCGAGCATCAGAGACCCGCGGGACTACTTCAGCCGTTAGAGATTCCCGAGTGGAAATGGGAGCATGTGACTATGGATTTCGTTACGGGATTACCTCGTACCCGTAGGAAGTATGACAGTGTTTGGGTAATTGTGGATAGATTGACCAAGAGTGCCCATTTCTTGCCTATTGACATCAGATACTCGATAGAAAAGCTTGCGACCCTTTACATTGATGAGATTGTGAGATTGCATGGGGTTCCGGTTAGTATTGTGTCAGACCGCGACCCGAGGTTTACTTCTAGATTTTGGAAGGCATTTCAGGAAGCTTTGGGTACAGATTTGCGGTTCAGCACAGCTTTTCACCCTCAGACCGACGGTCAATCCGAGAGGACCATTCAGATTTTGGAGGATATGTTGCGAGCTTGTTCGATAGACTTCTCTGATTCTTGGGATTCGCATTTACCGTTAGTGGAATTCTCTTACAACAACAGTTATCAGGCTAGTATCGAGATGGCACCGTATGAGGCCTTATATGGGAGAAAATGTAGATCGCCTATCTGTTGGGATGAGGTCGGTGAAGCGAGGATCGTGGGGATTGATTTGCTTCAGGATTCAGTTGAGAAAGTTAGAGTTATCCGGGATCGATTGAAAACAGCCCAGAGTCGACATAAGAGCTATGCAGATAACCGAAGGCGAGATCTTAGTTTTCAGACTGGTGATTTTGTGTTCTTGAAGGTGTCCCCGAAGGTTGGTATTCGAAGGTTTGGGAAGAAGGGTAAATTAGCTCCGAGGTTTGTTGGACCGTTTGAGATTTTGGGAAAAGTGGGACTTCTTGCGTATCGTCTTGCGTTACCACCATTTTTAGACCGGTTACACAACGTTTTCCACGTTTCTATGCTTCGGAAGTATGTTCATGACCCATCTCACGTGTTACCGAGGGTACCGGAGGATATAGAGCCGGACATGACCTATGAGGAACGACCGGTTCGGATTTTAGATGCCAAAGTCCAAGAATTGAGAAACAAGAGCATTCCGTTGGTTAGAGTTCTTTGGAGGAATCACAATATTGAGGAATCGACTTGGGAGCTTCGAGAGGAGATGGAGCGTAGATATCCGTGGCTTTTTAATTCGGGTAAGTCTCGTTAAAATTCGGGTCGAATTTTCTTTAAGGGGGAGTGGATGTCACGACCCGAAAACTAGGCTCTATTTTATTAGTAATAAATGATTATTATTTATTTAATTGCTTATTTATTTATTTAAATTATTGTTTATTTAAATATTTATGTGTGCATTTTGTGTTTCATAATAATTATGCCTAGCATTTTATTTGGGTTAGTGTAGTATTGTTGGGTCTTAATTGTTAGCAGGGAGTGTAAGTATTTGTGTTAGTAGATGGGAAGGGGTCTAATTGTAACATTTTGAAATAATTCCCCCTACTCTCTCTCTTCTCCCTCACCTCCCTACTCTTTCACCCTCACCTCACCATCTCTCCCAGCAACTCTCTCTCTCTCTCTCTCCATGTTTGTGGGTAAGTTCTTCCTCTCTAGCTTCTCTCTTCATTCTACCTATCCTCCTCTCGTTATTTCTCATTTCTTAAAACATGAATCTTGTTTAGATCGTCGATAGGATCATAGGAAGCCAAAAATATTTGAAATCCATCATCTTTGGGAAATCTCAAGTAAGTTGCTTTTCCCCCATTTATGCTAAAAAAAATGTTCATCCTATGCTTAGATGATACTATGATTACCATTTATTGCTTCTTTGGTTGATTTTGAGATGATTTACATTTTTATTCATTTTTGTGAAATTTGGTATGTGAATCTTGTGTTGGGTTTCTAGATGTTGTTATTTAGCCCCATTGCAAGTCTATAAGTTCTTTTGGTTCATAGTTGTGTATATTGTAAGTCTTGGTTCCAAGTATTTGTGAAATGGTGAAGATTTGGGTTTGGTTTGAGTTTTGGATTGAAAATGGAGGAAACCCAGAAATTTAGGCCGGAATTTGTCCCTCCGGGCAAGGGGGCGCGCGCACCCTTTGGGAGGGGGCGTGCGCACCCTTATGCGCTTAGTGAACTAAACCTTCTGTTGTAGTAGGGCGCGCGCACCATATTCCGGGGGGCGTGCGCTCCCTCATTGTTTCAATCGTAGAAAACCTTCTGATGCTTTAGGGCGTGCGCACCCTTTTTGGGTGAGCGCGCGCACCCTCCCCTGGCCTTTTTTAGAGAACCTTCTGATCACCTAGGGCGCGGTCACCCTTTCTTCTAGGGCGTGCGCCCCCTCCTCTGTACAAGCCCTGAGCTTCATCCTCTTGTACCTTTCGCATACAATCTTCGATAACTCATAACTCTCTCATCCGGACTCCGTTTTAGGTGTATAAATTATCGTTTTAAAGCTCTCCTTGAGCTCTTCGAGATGAGTGAATAGTTTTGGTTGTGTGCTTTAGTTAACTGGATCCTTTGTGATCAAATGTGATAAGGGAGTTGTGTTATCATTGTGGAAATTATTAGAGCACCTTAATTGGTTATTGTTGGTTCATTTCACTTTCTTGGTGACTACTTGGTATGGTTCCCTACTTTGGAATCATTAGTTGTTTATCGTGCTAGTATTTTATTACTTAGCCTCTACTTGAAAGTCCAGCTGGTATTTGTGGTTGTGTCGGGCGATGTGAGATATTGTGATGGCACCGGCCAAGTCCATTATGGTGTCGACCATTGTTTTGCCCTTATTTTTCCTCTTCCAGATTGGCCTTGGTTGAGACGTTTGGAGCATGACTTTGTGGCATGGCTCCCGCCCTTTGTGGCATGTTACTTTGTTATTGGTTCCGGTACCGGGGGTTTCTCTTCAGCTTTCATGCTATTATGAAGATGATGATTTGTTGATTATTGAAGCTGCGCAGCGACCTTTATTTGGTTATATCAGTTTGGGAAAACCTTGGCTATATACTTTGTTATGTGTTTATTTCCGCTGCTATCTGATATATGATAATTGCTATGTGTTATGTGATTTATTATCGATTATTGCATCATAGCATGTCATGTAGTTGCATTAGTAACTTATTGAGATTTATCTCACCCCCTTTCTTTTTATCTTTGTTTTCCTTAACCCCCCCTCCAGGTGGAAAGGATTAGACTCGCTGATCACGAGACAGGACGTCGAGTGGGTTCGAGCTTTTGGGGCAGGTTGATATTGGTGGGTTTACATTATTTAAATGTGTAACCTTTTGGGATATTTGTACCAAACATTGACGTCACTAGGATTTGTATATTTTATAACTTTGGCGTATAAGCTTATGGAGTTTATATTAGTTTTACTTTGTTGTTCAAGTGGATTTCAAAACTTGTGTTATCATCTTTTGGTATAAAAGGAAATTTTTATCTCCATTATTTTAGAGTTTATTGTTTAAGTCGACGTCCAGCTCGCGATCTCGGGCCCACGGGGTTCGGGGCCGCGACACCCCTAGTATTGACTTCATGTATTTTTATTTATTGAATGACTCACGAAGGCAAGTAAGTCATTAAGGGAGAAGAGAAGGAAAGCCCCAATTTGATTGCAAGAAATTTGGAGTATCGCTGAAAGATAAGAAGCTCCTAGACTCGATAAAGAATGTGAAATGATTTCAAATCTGGGAAAGTTGTTCAATCTTGAGGTGATTAATTCATTGGCAAATGAATCGTATAAAGATGTCTTCACAAGTTCGAGATGAAGGCCGATCACCATAACGCACTAGGGCTAAACATATCTTCTTTAATGCATGAGACCGGACCTGAAGGTTGCCTACGTTCCTCCAGTGTAGAGGCTCAGGTCACCGTATTTCTTGTGAATACTCCATTCTTCATGATGGTTGCTTCGTCCTTCATTGGTGGATGATGATGATGTCGTTGTGAACTTCTTTGAATGAGGGTTTTTTTTTTTTTTTTTTTTTTGGTGCTCTAACTTTTGCCTAGGTTGATTTGAGGATTTCAACCTAGCGAGCTCTTTTTCTTTTTTTCTTTTTTTTAAATCCCCCTTTGAAAACTTTTCTTGATTTCTCCATGGTTGTTGCTCCATCTTTGTTTGTCGCTTGATGTCTTGGATTTGTCGTTGATGTTGTCGCCTTCGTCACGATGTTTAGCCCATAGGCGTTCAAGTGATGGACTTCATTCCAAAACTTGTTTAGACATCTTTTCGTCATTTTGCCAAGAATTAAATTGAACAACTTAGAAGAGTGTATGAGGATAAGAACGACTTTTATTAAGACCGACTCAAATTTTAACATTAACGAGTAGGAAGAAAACTTAATGCACACATAAGAGGACTTTTGACTCTTTTTTTATTCATATTACTAGGTAGAGAAAGAGAAACGGAGGTTGCTGTCGTCGTCCCCCATGTCGTTGTAGTCCTCATTGTCGTTGTAGTCTTCCATGTCACTACATTCTTCCATGTCGTTGCTCGTATTGCTCGGGAAACCCTTCATCGTTGAAGCTTGTCTCATAGGAGGACTCAGCCACTTCTTGGAGCAAATTGTCAACTCTAATTCCCGCATCATACATGCTTGCAAAATCCGGATAAAAGGCCCCACTAAGATGAGTTCGGTGAACCAAAGTCAAACATTTCAAGAAGATGTCTATTTGTTCCTTCATTGAGGGCCTATCCACAATCTCGGCTAACTTGTTATTCCAACAGCGAGAAAAGTCCCCAAAGGATTCATTACCCTCTTGCATGGTGTTCTCCAATTCTTTCTTCGTGGGACGGTGCATGTAATTGCCTTCATATTGTGACTTAAAGGCAAGCATAGCGGCATCCCAATTGAGGCGGGTGGAAACCGGGAGACCCATATACCAATCTTTTGCGACCTGATGAATGGGTTTTTACTCATTCTATTAGATACTTTTAAGCTTAATTATTGCTTTGTTCTCAAGCTTTTGTTATTTGATTTGGGTCTTTTATGTTTTTGTTGTCTAGGGTGATTATATGCTCAATCTAGAAGAAAGGGGGAGAAAATGAGCTTAATTGATCGAAGTTGGGAAGGCTAAGGACTGCTGTATACAAAAGTAAGGGTCGAACCACAGGGACTTGGATTAATTCTGAGTTAATTAACTATTTTAAAAACAATAAAATAAAAGATAATAAAATAAGATAGATGATCAACATGAACTAGCATATAAATGATAGGATTTGCAGAATATAGATTCACTATCATCTCCCCTACGCTATGATAATAATCAAGTTATCAATCTCAATTCATGGATTCGTTCACTTATGTAAGGATTGGGACGGTGAGGCGGCCAGATTGCAATCTGTTTCTCTTTAGCTAATCACACTTCGCAAATCAAGTCCATGTAATTGTTTAAAGAGTCAATACGTTCTAAAGAAAAAATAAACCTACACCCACTTGATTTCTATCACGGCATCAAATAGATATATTAATCAAAGCATTGGTCTACGCTTTAATCCCCAAATCAATGGCGGAGTTAAAACCCTAAATTGTTAAAAAGGCCAATAATGACTAATTCAATTATTGAAACCCTAGAAATTTGATTAAAATAATTTGACAAACAAGAATGAGAAAGAATACAAGATTTATATTAAAGCATAAAATTGATAGAAAGTTACCTCCAATTCGTAATTGGTGAAATTGTTCTTCATAGACAAAGAACAATCTCCCCAACCTTGCAAACCTTACAAAGTATTTACTAGCTACATGATTGATAAAAAAAAATACTAAAAACCTAGTCTAGTATTTATAGGAGAAAACTAAATCTAAAACCTAAACTAAAATGAATTGTAAAAGAAAAAGGAAAAGGAAACTAAATCAAAATCCTAAATAAAATAGAAAACAAATCCTAATGCTAATATGCTTGTTTGTGCGGGTAGTGCGGCTGACTTTGTAGCCGGAAATCAGAAATTGGCAAGATGGGTGTTTCGGTACTTCCCATCTCGTAATCTAACCCCCGAACCTCAAAACAAAGAATCTCTGTTTTCGTAATCAAACTTAGGCTATTATCAATAGGTTTTTCTTATGTTCCTCAAAACATAGGTGGCGACTCTAAACAATCTAAAACAAGTTAGACATCCTAGGATAATTCACCGCTCTAGCCAAGTTGTGGCTTCCCGGGGTATCTATAGTGGTCCACTTACGGAGTTTGACTACAACTCTAACAGTGGAGATCATTACCTAAACAAGGATATCTCTTATACAAGATAACTGGGATACCACTCATCCTTATCCGGAGTCTATCTCCAAGGAATACGAGTCCCTCAACAATACGGGCTCCCTGGCTTTTCCTAACAAGTCAGGACTCATTCACCATTCCTCACAACAGGAGACGGGTAATGAACTCTTTGGCTCTAAACTAGTCAATTGATTTTCTCTATTCATTCATATCACCGCCCGTACAGTCATGGGCATGATCGAAATAGACATTGAGTTTGGGAGCATGGTCATGTCCGTTCCATTCCAAGTGCTTGACATCGCGGCCTCGTTCAACTTGCTTTTGGGTCGACCATGGATTCACAGTTCTAATGCCGTCCCGTCAACTCTCCATCAATGTGTCAAGATCCCTATACCTCAAGGCGCTGCTATGCTCAAAACCCTTTCCCAACAACTCAGCACGAAGCACATCGACCCAAGTAATGCCACAGTAAAGGGTGCGAAACAAATAATCCAAGTAGCTCTCGAGAAGAAAGACACTCCCCCGATGCAGAGGAGCAAAAGCCCAACGGTTGTGGTCATCTCCCCAAGCCGACTGAAGCTCACTCGAGAAGTCCGGATCCATGTAAGCAACTGGACGAAGCATTCCGTCCCTCGGAAAAGGAATTATCTGTTGGCGACCAAACTGCCGCAGAACCCGCTCTGGCTGGTAAAATGAAGAATCTCTCAAACCGGGTACAACCGCGTGCTGAAAACCAAGAGTCCATTCCACAAAAGGACGAAGACCCCAAGAAGGAGGGCACCACTCAATATCGACGGTTACCCGAGAGGCAAAGAACTTCTTCCAACCATCTTCAGATAAATCCCGGACCAACAGCTTCCTCCTATGAACAGCAAAAGGAGATAAATCACCATCTGGGGAATAAATCTTGAAGTGTTCTCGGAGCCATATGGTCACGAGCAAAGGGCTTCCCCGACACATCTTGTCCGTCCTATGTAACTCATCAAGGCCGTGCAACGTCTCCCCTACAATAAGAGGGATTATACTAAATTGTTGCTCCTTGGCTTGTAAAATAATCTCAGCCAACTGCGCATCCACAGTCCCGAAGGGTGTGACAAACAGTACTTCACTAAAGAGACAAGCGGCCATGGCATTCCTCTTGAAAGATTGAACCACCAGATCCTCCGAGTGTAAACTGAAGAACATCGGCAACTCAGTTATGTAAATCACAGTACCGTGCAACATCTTCCTCACGTCCTCAACAGGGAGATTCAGTAACTCAACCCAAGAGTCAATGGCACTACGGTGATATTTAGGGACAGCAATCCGACCGGCCAAAGGCATGCCAAGGATGGCCCCGAAATCATCAACAGTCGGCACCATTTCATTAGCTGAAAAGTTGAAGGTATGGCTATCGCAATCCCAGAAAGCCGCAGCAGCTCTCAACAAATCCCAATCCGGCTTCAACGTCCGCAAAGTGAAAAGAATTCGGAACCCGAAGTCTTTAATGAAGGCCTTCTTGGGATGGGTCTTGAAAGAATACACAAAAGTGCCCAAGTCCTTTTCATACCCACTAACAACCTTGGCATAAAGAACAAAAGAATTGGAAGCCATGGAAAATGTTGATCACAAGCAAAGTTGAGCAATAATATGATGTTCAAAAATGGCAGAAAGGAGCTGTGAGAATCAAGTGGTCGAACAGAAGATGGTATTATAGCTGTTGGGGGTTCTTTTGGCCAGCAAATGTCAAGCCCGGAATTCCGCCTCCCAGACGCGCGCGCCACCCGCCAGCGGTCTGAAATGCGCGCGCGTCCCAAGCCTATAGAAGAAAGCGCGCGCCTCCCAAGTCTAGATCACTTCAGAAAAGGCCTTGTCAGAAATCTCCAGCCTAAATCAAGACACAGTCCCGGTCCTCGGACACCCAGTTGGGCACACCTTCTTCTGGTCCGCCCTTAAGGCATGTCAAAGATTGAAAGTAGGATAGAAACTCCCACTCAAAAGTAGGATGTCCTTCTCCAGATTCCAAACTTCCTAAGTTCTGTCACGGGTACCATACCCCCCTCAAGAATCAATCTCGACATTTAATCCCCAGCAGGACATCCCCAGCAGGAACATTCTTCCAGTCACGGTCAACTGTGCCCGCACCCCACAAGTCAAAAAGTCAAGTGTGACTCCAAGTGGCCCGCGACTTCAAAGCAATATTTCATCAACGGATTTCACTAACGGTTTCGTCTCCAAAGGTTCACCAACGGCCTCTACAAGGGTTCACTAACGGCCTCATCAACGGATTTCACTAACGGATTCGTCTCCAAAGGTTCACCAACGGCCTCTACAAGGGTTCACTAACGGCCTCATCAACGGATTTCACTAACGGATTCGTCTCCAAAGATTCACCAACGGCCTCTACAAGGGTTCACTAACGGCCTCATCAACGGATTTCACTAACGGCCTCCTCAAAGGTTCACTAACGGCCTCTCCAAAGGTTCACCAACGGCCTCTCCAAAGGTTCACCAACGGCCTCTCTAAAGGTTCACCAACGGCCTCTCCAAAGGTTCACCAACGGCCTCTCCAAAGGTTCACTAACGGCCTCGGTCAAAGGTTCACTAACGGCCTCATTCAACATATTCAGCCGGCAGGTTCACCTAACGGATCATGCCACCCCCTCTATCAACAAAAGCCGCTCACACAGGGAGCGCACCACTATCTCTCGCAATTTCAACTTCCGGCTTTTCATCGAGTCTTTGCTTTTTCTTGGTGATGTCCTCGGCGGGTGTTTTTAACTTTCATCGAGGCATTTTGCTTTGCAATCCACGTCGCCGAGGGGCTCTGTAGAGACCCCGCCTTAGACCGCTCACCCATGACTTCATTAAGTCCAGGGACTAAACTGAATAACAGGGCTGACTTTCTAGTCCATTCTGTCAATTTTGCCTTCTCTGAGTCGCGCGCCTCCGACAGGAGGATCCAGGCGCGCGCGCCTCCCGCCCCCAAAGCAGGAAGCGCGCGCCTCTGGGCGTCGGTTACAGATTTCTGGCCAGGATTCTCTCCCTTGTTCAATTTACAGGATTTTGCCTAGGAAAGATTTCTTGGTGACTGAGTTTTGGCACCAAAAACATCTCTCTTTCACCTATAAAAACCTCCCTTTACCTCCCTTTACCTCCAAGAAATTCAACAAGAAGTGTTTGAAGTCTCTTGAAGTCTAGCTAAAGCTATTTCTTTCCCCTTCTCAACTTCATCTCTTTTCTCTTTCTTTTTGTGTTATCAAAGTGCAATCACCCAAATCATTTTGGGACATGACTCTAATGATCACCTCATCTCGTTGAGGTTGGTTAAGGAGTTATCTCCTACATTCCAAACTCTATTTTAAGACCCCTTTTTATGATTTAAAGAAGAAGAAGAAGAACGTTTATTATTCATGTAGATTTTGATCAAGCAAGACCAACTTTAGTTGGGCAAGATGGGTGTTTCGGTACTTCCCATCTCGTAATCTAACCCCCGAACCTCAAAACAAAGAATCTCTGTTTTCGTAATCAAACTTAGGCTATTATCAATAGGTTTTTCTTATGTTCCTCAAAACATAGGTGGCGACTCTAAACAATCTAAAACAAGTTAGACATCCTAGGATAATTCACCGCTCTAGCCAAGTTGTGGCTTCCCGGGGTATCTACAGGAGTCCACTTACGGAGTTTGACTACAACTCTAACAGTGGAGATCCTTACCTAAACAAGGATATCTCTTATACAAGACAACTGGGATACCACTCATCCTTATCCGGAGTCTATCTCCAAGGAATACGAGTCCCTCAACAATACGGGCTCCCTGGCTTTCCTAACAAGTCAGGACTCATTCACCCTTCCTCACAACAGGAGACGGGTAATGAACTCTTTGGCTCTAAACTAGTCAATTGATTTTCTCTATTCATTCATATCACCCGTATTCTTACTCTCATGCCGGAGGGCCTTCGCCGGTGAAGCCCCGGCGCAGTTTACGTTTGTTTATTGTGCGCAGATCCGAATGGGGAAAATCTCATTGCTGGATTTATCTGAACCGCTAGACGAAGGGCTGATCCGACGTGTTTTTTGGCAGCATCAGTTTGGTTCCATTGCCGGGAACGTCGTTGGAGAATCTCTGTTCGGAAAACCACAAATTTCCCCATGTCTAGAACTCACGTCGACGGTCGGGAAGCTAGCGTTACACCAGATGCCAATCTCAATCCGCCACCACCTAACGTGGCAAATAACAACGCTTTGAATCAAGGCCTCCCTCCTCCACCTCAGGGGGGCGGAATGCACACACGTTCGAGAGGACCAGCGCCTGAAATTACTCAACAGTATGGACGGCGGAGACGGACGACTTCACGACCTCAGCTTACCGAGGCTAGCCCATCTAGGCCAGCACCAATTGACCGAAGGGCATTATTACATCAGAATCTCTCAACCCTTCAGTAACTAGCTGATGCTCAAAGGGCTCTTCTAGAATTTGATCCTGACCACTCCTTGGCACCCTTCGCCCAGCCCTCTGGCACGAGAGGAGCTTTGGGAGGAGGAGAAAGAAGTGGCCGTAGGGGGAACACACGCACTGAGACAGACGTCATCAGGAACCGCGTGATCGCCCCCAGAAAATCGAGCTGCTCTACCAAGCCGACTAGAAGGTCGACTTGGCCCAATTAATCCCGATGGAAGAGATCTGAGGGACCAAATAAACCGTAGGAGAGAAGAAGAGGCAGAATCTCCAGATGTGAGATTTCTAGGAGAAAGGCGACGATGGAAAAATCAAGATCAAGTCCCACCCAGACAGGAGCCGCCTCATCGTACTCCTCCGATACGACCTCGTGATGATCCAGACACAAGCCGTGTTGTTGGGAGGGGCCGAGACAGAGAAAGAGACAGGCCAAGAAGCTCCCATCGCAGCTCAGGATTCAGTGAGCAGATCATATTGGATTTGCAGGAGAGGATGGACAATATAGAGATGAACCATCGCAGTATGTTTAGTCGATTGCTTAGCCATCGCAGTAGATCTGTTTAGGCGATTGCTTAGCCATCGCAGTATGTTTAGTCGCCTACCTTTTTAATTTACCTCGCGGCAAGTCCAAAATATTGGCGGGCCAACATCAAATACATAAGCGGGAGATATATTTGTTCATGCGAGGGTTATTCAATCGCATATAGGATAAAAGTAAATTTCTAGCTGAAAGTTAATAATATTTAATTTTTTTTATAGAATCCGACTACCATTCCATCGCATAACCATTTAGAGCGAAATTCGCGTTCAATAACTTTCTCTTTCTCTTTGTATTGTCGATCTCTCTCTCCCAGTTTCTCCTCCCACAAAACTTCTCCTTCTCTCTCAACAATCTCTTCTCTAAGGTAAATCACCAGAATCCATTGTTGTCTCTACTCTCTATTTCTCTCCAAATCGGTTCCAAAATCCCCAATTTCATATCCTCTCTATTTTTCCCCAAATCGGTTCCAAAATCCACCGAATTCTCCCTACAATCGGTTCCAAAATCCACCGGAGTGTCGTTGTCTTTATCCCTCCATACTACGCTACCCACCGATCAAAATCATATCGTCTCCTTCCCTCTCAAAGTCATTCAAACCTCGTCGCCTCCTCTTCGGATCTTATCTTTGCGGGATCCCAAAGGTAATTACTATTCCCCCTTCCCTTTCTATTTTTTGCTTACTATTTTTGGTATCTAAACTCAGTATTTTGTATGCATATCAAGTGTTGGAATTATGCTCTAGGCCCTTGAGAAAGGCCTTACGTTACATCATTTGTTTTGGAGATAACAACCTTGGGTTATTATATGTTTTACATGTTTATTATAATAATCCCCGTCCCTAGAACTTATGAAGAAGTAGTATAAGTTTAATTGATGATCATGTGATGATCATGTGTATTAGATACAGATTAAGCTTATGGGTACATGTTGGTGACCATGTACTGGACATGACCCACCTATGAGATTTATGTCATGGTCAAATGTCATAATTAAATCTCATAATAGTTATATCATTGATATCCTTAGACCTGAGATTATTACAGTCTTCCACATGATGAACATTATGTTTGACGTACTCAAACGTCACCCCTAACCGGGTGGTTATAAAGGCTACGATTGGCATAATCGGATTCATGTAGGGAAAGGTAATAAGTCAATATGGGATTTGTCCCTCTCTCAAGAGAGATATCTGCTTAGGCCTCTCGTGGAGTGAGATTGATGAAATGCGTGGCCGCGCTTAAATGAATTGATGAGATCAATACCATTTGCTCATTATCAATCTACTCAAGATCGAGAAAGCATTGAACAATATAAGTTGACATGGACCATGACTTATGTTCAATATGATATCGTGAGACAAAAGGATTGTGATATATTCTATTGAGGATTACGAACTTCTTTAAGTTATATTAATTGGGTAGTCATGATGGCTTGCTAGAGTCCGCTCATGATTTATGAGTTTGACCTTGGTTGGACTCATTGCCAACTTAATATAATCCTATGGGGTCACACACAAAAGAACGAATTGTTTAAAAGGCTAAAAATGACTTTTTGCTGGTGCTCGGCCGAGCATCTCAAAGGACTCGGCCGAGCATGAGAAACAGAAAGTTTTGACACAGAGGTTCTCGGCCGAGCACCTTATAAGACTCGGCCGAGCAGGCCCTGTTTGGGCCCAAAATCTGATTTCGTGTTTTGACGGGTTTTGACCTATTTCTCCTAAAAGGTTTAGGACTAATGAGTTTAAATACCTCTGTCTTAACCCTAATCAGTATGGATTGAATTTGTATCATTATTGGTAGCCTCCATGTGTTTGAGAAACATATTCTTGAGTTTAGATTGAGAATCAAAAGCTCAAGAACACCAATAAAATCATATAGCCTTTGAAGATTAGAAAAGCGTGTTTTCTAATGGGTCTAGCAATCTAGATCTAGAATCGTTCTAGATATTCGTTCGCGTGTGGATAAACATAGAGGGCGTTGGCATCAACTCCTTCAAAGTTCGTGATCCAAGTATTGTGGTCGTTCCTGTGTTCGTGATTCGAAGAAGCGCGAAGAACAAAGATAGAAGATCTCAGAATTTTAAAGCTCCATCACGGTTAGTGTTCTAAATTCATCCTCGTATTAATTTAATCATCGTGATCGGATCTAGGCTTTTGGGTTTTAATTCCGCTGCGCATGTTTGCTCAAAACCCAACAGTGGTATCAGAGCCCCGTTCATCATGATTATTTTAATAATATCATGTTAATAATATAATTGGATTATATGTGTTGGCATGTTATTTGAATTTGGATTCTTGATGTTTATGTGATTTGAATTTTATGTATATATATGTGATATATGGGATTTTAAATTGCAATAATAATTTGATTATTATGTTCCTTATGATTATCAAAAATTAATTGGATTGATTTGTTGATGATCTTTGATTCATGAATAAATCGTTTATTCAAGGCTTTGATGAACATGATGATTTGATCATCATGAACATCAAACCCTAATTGAATCGGGAAAGCAATTTGAGAATTGAAATTCGAAAAATCTGTTCTGATCATGGTGCTCGGCCGAGCAGTCCATAAGACTCGGCCGAGCAGATTGAATCAGAATGTACAGATTCTGGAACACAAAGATGCTCGGCTGAGCACCTCAAAGGACTCGGCCGAGCAGAAGGATTTTGGACAGAATTTGTTTTTCAGATGGCTGGTTTTAGAAACCGTGTTTCCTGAAATTAAGGCATGTTCGAAATCACTTTGGATTGAACTTGTTTGTCAGATGGCTGGTTTGAGAAACCGTGTTACCTGAAAACAAATTTCAAGGTCAAAGTAATAAATTGATGGGACAAAAGAATTTAGAATCGAGTTACTTTATGTAAGGGATTGTGGATGCCTTCTGGCTTAGTTTCGACCTTACATAGTTGTTTCTTCTAGTTTCTAAATTTGGTACGGGATTGTGGATGCCTTATGGCTTAGTTTCGACCGTACAATCGTGCTCTCAATAATGTGTTAAAGAATTTATCCCCATAAATCAATCACACGAAATCTTAATTTAATTAATGAGATTAGTTAAATTATTAACCGTTGCTTTATGTGTTTATATTATGTGACTATAAACATTTACCATGCTATATGTCATGAACCTTCTTTAAAATTTAAGTTCCGTGCCAATCCATGATTAAAACACTTGTGAGTACGTGGGTATTTTTGTGTGGGTTACGCCCTAGCGTAGGTGCATTGATTCTATCCATTTATGAGCAAAATGAGGAAACAGTGATTCCTATACGTTTAAAATGGTTTAACTTAATTAGGCTATCAAAACAGTTTTGGGCCTAAGGCACAGATGAGATTAAAACATGTTAGATATACGATATCTAAAGTCTCATAAAAGATCTAAGAGTCATATACGATATGATTGACAAGGAGTTGTCTACCTAAATAACTTATTTTGAGCAGTCGTGCCCTAGCCGACTCAAAGTTAAGTGAAATATGGATCTTAGCCCATTCAAATTATATTATACATTGGATGTATATGAAGGTTATATAATTTAGTGGGAGTATTTATGAAATACAATCTATATATCTCTTAAATGACTGGTATGAAATATAGGTGTATATTTATTTGCATATTTGTGTAGAATATTCTCTTAAACTTTAATTATGATTATTACTGCGATCTGTTTTTCAGAATGTAAATTATTCATGAGCTTAAGAATTGTTCTAAAGCAAGAATGGAAATTATACATTCTTAATAATCTTGAGTAACCTAAATTGCAATATTAATTTGATTAATATGTTCCGTAGGATCATCAAAATTTAATTTGATTAACTTGTTGATGATCTTAGATTCATAAATAAATTGTTTATTCTTGGTTTTGATAATCATGGTGATTTGATCACCATGAGCACCAAATCCTAAATGAATCAAGAAATGCAATTATAGGATAAATTTGGAAATTTAAAATCTACCGCTTCTAAGACAAATATTTGAGTTGAATTTAATTATCAGATGATTGGTTTCAGAAACCATGTTTCCTGAAATTAAATGTCAAGTTCAAAATTAATCTGGGATTGAATCTAATTTCAGACGGCTGGTTTGCGAAACCAAGTTTCCTGAAAAGTGATGTCAATTAAGATTTCAGATAAACTAAAATTAGAATCTTGAATTGTTCTTGATTGCTGAAGTTAGTCGAATTGATGAGACATTGGTTTGTGCTCTCAATATCTTAACTATCATGCGGAAAGATGATGACCTAAGTCAAAAATTCGATTTTGACTTTATGATTTTCTAAAAGGAAGGATTAAAAGCTAAATGTAAGACAAACGTTGTCAAACCTAAAGGAAATAATTGTGGCTAAAATTATGACTCTGAATAATGCAATTTGGTAATGTGGCAATTTGATTGACCATTTAAAATTGCAATCAAAATTTTGGATGATCAATAAAAAGTGAATGGTAGTGAGACAACCACAAAGGATATTTATGCTATAAAATTAATCTTTCTAATTTTAATCATTGGGTATTGGATACCGGATTGGATCCCACATTTGTATAAATGTGCAACAATTAATAAAAGGAAAGACTATTTATAAAAGGTAAAGTTAATCTGCGAATGATAATAATGCAAGAGTTGCAACATTGTTCGTGGAACACTTATGAAGTGGCTTTGCTCATTAAGTAGAAAGTATTATTTTGCTATAAGATAATGAAGGATATTTATTTCTTATTTGGAATAAGAAAGAGCTTTATTTATTATGATTTGCTTTATCGTATTGTTAAATCATATAAATAAATCTCATATCCTAAATCTTGAAGAACAAAATAATAAATAAGACTATAACAAAAATAATTAAATTCTCAAGGCATTATTGTTTTGATCAAATAAATGAGAAACGCATATCTAAAATTCCATGGGACGGAGTTTTAAAGTCATACGATTTTGAATCATATGATTTATGCAAATCTTATTTACTTAGATTAAGACAACTTTTACTAGGAGTAGTAAAAGGCTGATATCTTATTAGACCTAATACATGTCGATGTATATGGTTCATTAAGTAGCAATGCTAAAAGAGGATTTTGGTAACTTGGCAAAATTATTCAGAAATCCCGATTCGATCGTGATAATGAATAATTGAACCAAGAATTTGACAATCATCTTTAGGTTGTGAAATTGTTTCACAAATTAACTCCACCGAGAACACCATTTAGAATGATGTGTCTACGTGGAGGTGTAGAACCTTATTGGATATGGTTCATTAGATGATAAAGTCAAATTGATCTTCCATTATTTATTTTGGGGTTATGTTTTGGAAACCGCTATAATTACACTAATTTGAGTTCCATTAAAATAGGTTCAAAGGTACCATATGTGATATGGAATGAAAGAAAACTTGGTTTGTCTTTCATAAAGATTTAAGATGGTGAGACTTTTTGCGAAAAGACTTGTTTGGAACAAGCTCACACTTAAATCTAATAAATGTATTTTCATGGGATATCCCAAGGAAACTTGAGGATATTATTTTACTTCTAAGAAACAAATTGTTTGTTGCTTGTAATGGCACTTTTCTAGGTAAATTGTTTATCTCTAAAAGAATCAGTGGGAGTAAAATATATCTCGAATGGTTCGAGACCTAGAAGATAACATAGAACCTTAGATGGAAGTTAAATGAACTTTCGCAAGGAGTTGTGGAAATTCGTTCAAATTACACAAGTTAATTGCATATATGATAGGATACAATCTATAATGAGAAATATTGGATTTCTTATTAAAGAAAGTATAAGAGGTAAAGTTCATTGAGAATGGTATATTTACTTCCTATCAAAATGCAATGTCCGCTCAATTTTAGATTAATGGCCTGGAGTCATAAAATCTAAAAGGCAATCCATGTATATTAATCAAGTTTGGAACTTGATCTTTCTAACCTAAGGTGTAAAAACCAAAGGATGGAATCAAGTTTTCTCGGAGAAAACTAACATTGGTAGCAAAGGAACATACTAATTAAGCAAGATTAAATGTGAAAAGGTTGACTCATATTTCGACTATGATAAAACTTTCTCACTTGAAGTCATGCTTTAAGTTATTAGAATTCTCATTGTCATATCTTCATATTTGGAATATGAAATTTGACAAATGGATATCAAAACAACGTTTCTTAACGGGAACTCACTTAAGGATGTATTGGATACAACCTGAAGGTTTTGATAGTCTAGAAATTCTAATAAAGTATGTATGTTGCGGAAATCCATGAGATGGATTGAAGCAAGCTTCTTGGAGTTGAAACAATCATTTTGATGGAGCGTTCAAATCGTTTGAAATTCATCAATAATGAGACTTGTGTTTGCTAAGAAATTAGTGGGAGCATAGTCTAATTCCTAGTCTTAAATATATGTCTAACATATAGTTCATTTGAAAGAGTTTCTTAATGAAAGGACTTAGGAATAAGCCGCTTATATCCTTGAAATTAATATCTATTGATATTAATCTAGGAAGTTGATTGGTTTGTGTTAAAGTACTTATGGAGACAATGTACTGAATTGTTCAGTATGCAAGACTCTTGGAGAAGAACTTGCGAAGTTGTCTAATGACAGTGTTCTTGGCAAGACTTAGTCTTAGTGGAAGACTAATGAGCAAGAATATTATTAGGATTCCATATGCTTCGGCAATTGGATCTATCATGAATGTCATATTATGTACTTAGACGGTATAACTCGTATACTTGGAGTATGATGAGAACATACTAATCGTATCCTAGTGAAAGTCATTAGATAATGATCAAGAATATCCTTGTGTACTTGAGAAGAACTAAGGATGCATTCTTGATGGTTGTTGGAATGGGAGATGATCTAGTAAATGGTTACATAGATACATGCTTCCACATCGACAAGGGTAATTTAAATCGCAGTATAAACATATGTTAAAAAATAAGTGCTATTAGTTGGAATAGTTCCAAGCAAATACACTATAATTTATTCTACGAATAAAATTGAGTATTTAGTTACAAGAGTTGTAGCTAATAGAGTTGTTTGAATATAGATATTATTAGTAAAACTAGAAATAGTTTATAGTGATACTAATCCAATGGACCTTGTTGTGAAATAACGGTTATTGCACAAGCTAAGGTGCCAAGGGCTCATCTATGATCCAAACACGGGCTCAGACGTTTCCATCTCTATGAGAAATCGTTGACATGGGAAGTATCAAAAATATGCAAAATACCGTATGATGATAACAAAGACAATCATCTTACATGTGCTCACTTGCAAAATGATGGAGATCATAACTTAGCTCAATGGGTATTGGATACACGTTGATTGGGCCTAGTGGAAGTGGGAGATTGTTGGAATTATGCTCTAGGCCCTTGAGAAAGGCCTTACGTTACATCATTTGTTTTGGAGATAACAACCTTGGGTTATTATATGTTTTACATGTTTATTATAATAATCCCCGTCCCTAGAACTTATGAAGAAGTAGTATAAGTTTAATTGATGATCATGTGATGATCATGTGTATTAGATACAGATTAAGCTTATGGGTACATGTTGGTGACCATGTACTGGACATGACCCACCTATGAGATTTATGTCATGGTCAAATGTCATAATTAAATCTCATAATAGTTATATCATTGATATCCTTAGACCTGAGATTATTACAGTCTTCCACATGATGAACATTATGTTTGACGTACTCAAACGTCACCCCTAACCGGGTGGTTATAAAGGCTACGATTGGCATAATCGGATTCATGTAGGGAAAGGTAATAAGTCAATATGGGATTTGTCCCTCTCTCAAGAGAGATATCTGCTTAGGCCTCTCGTGGAGTGAGATTGATGAAATGCGTGGCCGCGCTCAAATGAATTGATGAGATCAATACCATTTGCTCATTATCAATCTACTCAAGATCGAGAAAGCATTGAACAATATAAGTTGACATGGACCATGACTTATGTTCAATATGATATCGTGAGACAAAAGGATTGTGATATATTCTATTGAGGATTACGAACTTCTTTAAGTTATATTAATTGGGTAGTCATGATGGCTTGCTAGAGTCCGCTCATGATTTATGAGTTTGACCTTGGTTGGACTCATTGCCAACTTAATATAATCCTATGGGGTCACACACAAAAGAACGAATTGTTTAAAAGGCTAAAAATGACTTTTTGCTGGTGCTCGGCCGAGCACCTCAAAGGACTCGGCCGAGCATGAGAAACAAAAAGTTTTGACACAGAGGTTCTCGGCCGAGCACCTTATAAGACTCGGCCGAGCAGGCCCTGTTTGGGCCCAAAATCTGATTTCGTGTTTTGACGGGTTTTGACCTATTTCTCCTAAAAGGTTTAGGACTAATGAGTTTAAATACCTCTGTCTTAACCCTAATCAGTATGGATTGAATTTGTATCATTATTGGTAGCCTCCATATGTTTGAGAAACATATTCTTGAGTTTAGATTGAGAATCAAAAGCTCAAGAACACCAATAAAATCATATAGCCTTTGAAGATTAGAAAAGCGTGTTTTCTAATGGGTCTAGCAATCCAGATCTAGAATCGTTCTAGATATTCGTTCGCGTGTGGATAAACATAGAGGGCGTTGGCATCAACTCCTTCAAAGTTCGTGATCCAAGTATTGTGGTCGTTCCTGTGTTCGTGATTCGAAGAAGCGCGAAGAACAAAGATAGAAGATCTCAGAATTTTAAAGCTCCGTCACGGTTAGTGTTCTAAATTCATCCTCGTATTAATTTAATCATCGTGATCGGATCTAGGCTTTTGGGTTTTAATTCCGCTGCGCATGTTTGCTCAAAACCCAACAATCAAGGTCTGTTATAAGAATGGTAAAGGATTCAAAAGAAGCTAATCTTACCAACAGAATCACAATGGCTGCTGTTCAGATACATATCAATGAAACAACAATATCAAAAGCAGCTAATCTTCGCAAACCTTTAGTTGCCAATTTTGATTCTTTTTCTATTCCTTCTCTTTCCTACCCTGCCAATTAAACAACAATATCAACTTAGGATGCTTCTTTTATAAGTATTTTTGAAAAGGTTTATTGACTCGAAGGGAAGCTTCTGAAGAACCCAGCCATTCACAATTTATTCAGGTATACATATCTAGTTCAGCACTTGTATTGTTTTGCTGTTATGGTCATATGTATCATTTAGTAACTTCATTTTTTTTAAAAAAAAATAGGCACTCATTTTGCGCAGAGAACATATTTAAGAACAAAAAATGGCCTGGCAGTATACATTTTTGAGAACATTAATTTGCATCTTTCAAATTTGTTGCTTGGTTTGCTTATTTTGTGAAAAAGCTATTAGTATTAATGAGATATGGTCATTTGGTAACTACTTTAACTAATTTGTTTGTTCCTATGTATTTTGTATCCCTATTGTGCTACTCAGGTATAAAATTTCCAATATGAATTTGTCTTCTCATTTTATTCTGAATCACGTTTATGGAAGTTTTGTGAAACTTGATGTTATGGTCAATTATGATTGTCACTCTCTTCTTGTTAAGTCTGCTTCTCTGAGTTATGCTTGGTTCGTTTTTAAATCCTGCTCATTGCATAGAAAATAAATACTCCCTCCATCCCGAAAATGATGTTCCCTCTTTTTTTTACCTACCTTTCCCCTTTTGTCACAACCTGCCTCTCACAGTTTATAGAATTTGCTGAATTTTGTTAATTCATTAATACTCCCTCATTGTTTTTGTTCATGAATTTGCTGAATTTTCTTGTTCCTTTCTTGTAAATAGAATCATGTTTATAGGATTAATTTGTTTTGCAGGAAACATGTCTCTTAATCGTGATTGGATGTATAGGGATGGTTATGAGAATTCGGGTTTCGTAGAAAACTTCTTAAAAGGGGTAGAAGGTTTTCTTGATTTTGCTTTTTCACACCCTGAGTGTATGGCTGGTGGCATGATACGGTGTCCTTCAAGTAAATGTGATTTTAGCATTTATAAGACACGAGAGTGTGTGAGAATGTGCTTACTTAATAATGGGTTTGTGCCTGATTATAAAAGGTGGAGTAGACACGGGGAATCGAACATTGAGTTGGAAAATGCTAATGTAGATAATGAGAGAAATGAGAATTGGGCTAGTGAAATGTTAAGGGAAGCTGTCGGTCCAAACTATGATACATACAATGAGAACCCTAATGCACAATCAAAAACGTTTTTTGATTTATTTGAGTCTTGTAATGAACCATTGTGGGAAGGGTGTGACTCTTACACCAAGCTCACCGCTGTAAGTCAATTGTTGCACTTGAAAACTGAGTATGGGATTCCCAATAAGGGGATTGATGCGCTATTGACATTTATCAAGTGAACAACATAAGCAAAACCGAGCATCAATAAAAAATATTCCTCACACATCTGGAAGAATTACATATGAGGAAAGAGATAAGAAACTGGTAATGAAAACTAAGTTCAAATTATAATTTTTAATACATATGTTGGTAATTTTTGTTCTTTGTTTAATTAGATGATAAGTATTTTTTCTTTCATCATACAGGAAGATGTTTTGGGTCGTGGACCAACTCAAATTGAAAGGTTCACTGAAACTCACCTTAAAAAGAAGAAAAGTACCGACAATAACGATAAGATATGGGTTACCAAAGAAGCTGAGAATCTTCAGGTATGTGTTTCTTTGTGGAGTGTTTGGTTCAATCTGGTATGGTACATATGGGATTTAATTCTTGGCTGTTGTGAAGTTTTTTAGTCAAATGGTATGGTAATTATGGGATTTAATATTCTATTTGGGGGGTGGGGGGTGGATTTCATTCTTGGCTGTTGTTATATAATATGACTGTTGTGAATATGTTTAGAGAAAAAATTACATGCGAGTGTAAAAATAGTGGTAATAGTTTTCCGTCCCCGGTGATGGGTGATTATTCTGGTGCTACAAATGCTGCTGCTGAATGTTCTGCTTTTCCTGCTGTGAATACGAAATACTATTGGTTAATGACTGGGAATTTAAGGGCTTGTTTGATAACTGGTGCTACAAATGCTGCTGCTGAATGTTCTTTCTCTCCTTGCTTTCTGTAAAAATTGGAAATCACGAGTTCCGCCAAAGTCATAAACACAAATTGACTTTGCTGGTAGCTTTCTAAGTTGGAGCATTTGAGAGAAGCTGTTGACTGAGAAGTTTAATGAGGGTTATGAATTTTACAAGAGTGAAGATAATTTGATTTTGCTTTGATAAATTGGCCCTGCACCCAAATTAATTTTGCTGGTAACTTTAATTTGGAGCATTTGAAGCTTAACATGTATAATGGATTTGACATGGATGAATCTGATTTAAGATGGTTTGATAATTTGTTGTAAATAACGGTTACTTGATACCCATTTCTGTCATACTCCTTCCGTCCTATTTTAAGAGTCAAAAAATGGACGGGTTCAAGAATTAAGGGAAATGTAATGTGTTGTGAGTGTTGATGTTTGGTTAGGAGAGAGAAAGTGGGGTAGAGAAGAGTTAGTGGATAACATGTTGTGAGTATGACATGTATGACTCACTTTCCATTTTAAGATTTTGATTCTTAAAATGAGACTTTTTTTAAGAAATTTTTTACTCTTAAAATGAGACAGAGAGTAAATCATTATTCATGGGAATGGGTTATGGCTGTAACTATTGGGGAGTGAATAATCAACAATAGCAATTACGGTAGAGGTGGTGAAGATGTAAGAACAAGAAAAATTGAAAAAGAAGATTGTTATATAAACTCTGAATTACTGAAATTGATCCATTTCATGCTTTGATCAGTTGTACAATGAAAAATAACTTTGTGGGAAAGCAAGAGAAAAAGAATGGTTGTCAAACGCATGTTCATTTTTTTTAATTTTGGTGGAAAGGAAACAGAAAGGAATAGGAGCATAAATGTATTTCTCTTTCTAACTGTGATACAGAAACATAAATGGTTACCAAACATAGTTTAAATGACTCGTTTGGTGTGTTTCTGAGGCGTTTGCTTGACAGCTTGTGTACATAGATTGTTTAGTGCTTTTGGATAATGGCAGTGCTCTTCTTGGTATTAGTCCATAGCAATTTTTTATACTCAGATTTACTTTCTTTTTCTTGAAACTTTTTGGTCTGCTCTCCCTATAAATATTGGTTCCTCCTTCCAATATAGTATCCACTTTTACACTTACTTTACTTCTACATTTTCTTAATCTCTGTGCAAAAAAAGGTATGACTCTTACTCCGGGACGGAGAATTTATACTCTCCTTGCGACATTGTAATGGGTTTCTGTCCTTTGTGCGACATTGCAAAAAAAGGTATTTTTTCTTTCATCATACAGGAAGATGTATTATAGATCATTTTAGAAATGTATTTATCGTTAAATGAGTCTTTTTTTTTAAACAAAAGACTCAGCAGCTCATTCATTATCTTGCTTTTGGTAAACCTGAGCTTGTGGTTGGAGGTGTCTTATATGTGCAATCCTATTAAATTGATTCAATCTCATCAATTTATTTGTTCCATACACAGGAGGTCTACGCCAAAGATTTGCGTGAATTGAATGGCTTAGACCCAACAGCTCCTGTTAATGGTATTTTGCACCCTGGATGTGACCCTGTTTCAGATCCTGGATTGAAGATATGGGAGGCAGCAGTCGGTGGGGTCAATAGAGGAAGGCTGATTGGAAGGCCAGGTGAGAAATGGTCCAAGCGTTCGAGTAACGCTTCATCAGTTGATTATGCAGCATATGTCGCATCACAAAATTCCTCCAAGAAAATGAAGAAAATGGAAGCGTTTATTAACAGCATGGCTCCATTCTTGGCTGAATTAGGTGAGAGGTTTGGGATTGCCCCGCCACCCATTCTTGACTTCAACGATGATTGTGATTCTACACCATATTCTGATCGTGCATCGAATATTCCAACAATTTCATCTCCTTCCAATGATGATGGTGAGACGGGTGGTGAGATTCCATAGTTACATACTTGGGTATATTTTGCTTTTAGAACTTATGAAACTAATTGGCTAAAGTATGTATGTTTTTGGACATGTTTAAAACTGCTTGAGCCTTGGTAGACTCGTAGTTCTAACTAGGTGTTTTGCATATATTTTGAATTAGTGAAACAGTTGGTGATCTAGTTAGTTTCTTTTTTTAGACTAGTGAAAAAATTGGTGAAACATTTTGTTGCCAATTTATGTTTAAAGGCTTATGTTTTTGCAAATTTCAATTTCATTTTATGTTATATATCTTTTTCAACATGCTTGGTTGGGATGGGTAATAGGCTTGGCATTGAGGTTCTGTAACAAAAAAAAAAAAAAAAAAAAAAAAGGCGATACGCGATGGCTATATCCGTCTCACATTTTAATTAAAATTAAAATTTAAAATAAAATATTTACAATAAGCGATTGAAAACCAATCGCATAAGATTGAAAAGGGGTAATAGGCGATGGCTTTATCCGTCTATTTTAATTAAAATTAAAATATTTACAATAAGCAATTGAAAACCAATCGCATAAGATTGCAAAAGGGGTAATAAGCGATGGCTTTATCCGTCTATTTTAATTAAAATTAAATTAAAAATAAAATATTTACAATAAGCGATTGAAAAGCAATCACATAAGATTGCAAAAGGGGTAATAAGCGATGGCTTTATCCGTCTATTTTAATTAAAAAAAAATATATCCACAATAAGCGATTGAAAAACAATCGCATAAGATTGAAAAAGCGGTAATAGGCGATGGCTTTATCCGTCTCCTTATGTATCATACTTTCTGCGATGGCCAACACATTAAATTATTATTAATATTAATATTTTAAAAAATATTATATTCGATTGAAAAGCAATCGCATATTATGGGAAACATTCTGCGATGGCTAAAACAATCGCCTATACCTTTAGCGACAGGGGTATAGGCGAAGGTCATATCGATGATTTAATCCATCGCAAAACCTAAAACGCGATGGATTTCTACCTATAGGCGATTGTTTTTAGCCATCGCAGAAAGGAGTTTTTCTTGTAGTGAGAAAAAGGAAAAGGAAACTAAATCAAAATCCTAAATAAAATAGAAAACAAATCCTAATGCTAATATGCTTGTTTGTGCGGGTAGTGCGGCTGACTTTGTAGCCGGAAATAAAAAATTGCAGTTTAGTCCCCAGACTTTCATAAATTCCATATCAGTCCCTGAACTTCCAGTTTGCTGCAGTTTGGTCCTAAAGTTTCAGAACTGGCATATTGGTCCCTGAAATATGTAATCTTTGCACAGCAGTCCTTAGCTTCCCAACTTCGATCAATTAAGCTCATTTTCTCCCCCTTTCTTCTAGATTGAGCATATAATCACTCTAGACAACAAAAACATAAAAGACCCAAATCAAATAACAAAAGCTTGAGAACAAAGCAATAATTAAGCTTAAAAGTATCTAATAGAATGAGTAAAAACCCATTCATCAAATACCCCCAAACTTAATCATTTACTTGTCCTCAAGTAAAAAAGAAAGAATAAAAATAAAACTCCACTACTAAACCATAAACATAAATAAATACTATTATGACTAAATAAAGAAAACTACTATGAACGACATAAACCGACATGGACAAAATGGGACCCATACACTCTGGGCTCACATCTCAAAGAGGCCCATAATCTCATATGCCGACATCAAGTAGGCCGAGCAGGTAGCTCTTACCTAGGCCGAGTTCAAGAGGCCTAATCCCTAGCCGCCTCTAGGACGAGCCGAGCTGGATGACGGGCCGAGTTATATCAAAAGCCTCCCATTATCACAGGGAGTCCACTTACGGAGTTTGACTACAACTCTAACAGTGGAGATCCTTACCTAAACAAGGATATCTCTTATACAAGATAACTGGGATACCACTCATCCTTATCCGAAGTCTATCTCCAAGGAATACGAGTCCCTCAACAATACGGGCTCCCTGGCTTTCCTAACAAGTCAGGACTCATTCACCCTTCCTCACAACAGGAGACGGGTAATGAACTCTTTGGCTCTAAACTAGTCAATTGATTTTCTCTATTCATTCATATCACCCGTATTCTTACTCTCATGCCGGAGGGCCTTCGCCGGTGAAGCCCCGACGCAGTTTACGTTTGTTTATTGTGCGTAGATCCGAACGGGGAAAATCTCGTTCCTGGATTTATCTGAATCGCTAGACGAAGGGCTGATCTGACGTGTTTTTTGGCAGAATCAGTTTGGTTCCATTGCCGGGAACGTCGTTGGAGAATCTCTGTTCAGAAAACCACAAATTTCCCCATGTCTAGAACTCACGTCGACGGTCGGGAAGCTAGCGTTACACCAGATGCCAATCTCAACCCGCCATCACCTAACGTGGAAAATAACAACGCTTTGAATCAAGGCCTCCCTCCTCCACCTCAGGGGGGCGGAATGCACACCCGTTCCAGAGGACCAGCGCCTGAAATTACTCAACAGTATGGATGCCGGAGACGGACGAATTCACGACCACAGCTTACCGAGGCTGGCCCTTCTAGGCTGGCACCAATTGACCAAAGGGCATTATTACATCAGAATCTCTCAACCCTTCAGTAACTAGCTGATGCTCAAAAGGCTCTTCTAGAATTTGATCATGACCACTCCTTGGCACCCTTCGCCCAGCCCTCTGGCACGAGAGGAGATTTGGGAGGAGGAGAAAGAAGTGGCCGTAGGGGGAACACACGCACTGAGGACAGACGTCATCAGGAACCGCGTGACGCGCCCCCAGAAAATTGAGCTGCTCCACCAAGCCGACTAGAAGGTCGACTTGGCCCAATTAATCCCGATGGAAGAGATCTGAGGGACCAAATAAACCGTAGGAGATAAGAAGAGGCAGAATCTCCAGATGTGAGATTTCTAAGAGAAAGGCGACGATGGCAAAATCAAGATCAAGTCCCACCCAGACAGGAGTCGCCTCATCGTACTCCTCCGATACGACCTCGTGATGATCCAGACACAAGCCGTGTTGTTGGGAGGGGCCGAGACAGAGAAAGAGACAGGCCGAGAAGCTCCCATCGCAGCTCAGGATTCAGTGAGCAGATCATATTGGATTTGCAGGAGAGGATGGACAATATAGAGATGAACCAGGGGCAGAGAAAGCCGAAGACCGACTACGACGCAATGCGTCCGTTTGCTCAGTGGATAAAGGATTCTCCACCCAATCCCCAGTTGAAGCTCCCTCACCTGGACAAATATTCCGGCAGTTCTGATGCCATGGACCACCTCAAGTCTTTCGAAGGAATGATGGCCTTAGATTCCAACAAAGACGACGTACTTTGCAAGGCCTTTGCTAGTACGTTAGTTGAAGCAGCCAGGTCTTGGTTTATGGACTTAGAGAGAAGAAGCATCAACTCCTTCTCCAAATTGAAGTCAAGTTTTCTAGAGTATTTCGCCACTGCCGGGGCTAGAAAGAAAAAAATGTCGGATCTGGCAAACATAGTTCAGGGAAAGAGCGAGTCAACTATGGACTTCTAAAATAGGTTCAGAGACTTGGCTGACTCAATAGAAGAGAGACTCACGGACAGGGAGATCATAATGTGCTTCTATAACGGGCAAAGATCAGACGAGCTCACCTATGAATTGTCGGTAAGAGAACCTCTTACAAAATCTGAGCTATACCAGATGGCCTATGCTACAGCCACTGCTGAAGAAAAAAAGAAACTGATGTCCGGATATAGAGATCGAGACCGAGAAGGGGAAAGCAGACCACCCACTTATAACTCGGTCTAAGGTACCAGTGGAAGTGGTAACAGAGGGAAGAACAGAACGAGACCGACCGAGGTCTTTACCCCCCTTACCAAGCCGATTTCCGAGATCATGAACCTGGTGAATCTCCCAAATCCAAAACCCCTTAAAGATAACCCAAAGTTCCCACGAGACACCAGCAAGTACTGCGCCTACCACCGAGACAACGGGCACGAGACGGATAACTGCTTTGCCCTAAAGAAAATACTACAGAGGTGGGCTGATCAGGGGAAACTAAATGAATACTTAGCAAAGAAAGACAACAAACGTCCGAGAGAGGGCGAGGCGGTGGACCGTGAAGACAGACCACCTCGGGCAAAGCTGATCGGTGTAATCAGGGAGGAAATTCCTTACAACACCAAGTTAAAAGAGCATATCTATGAGCTAAGCAAGGTTTACCATATCCCCCCTTGGATTCACAAATGGGAGGAGGTGATTAGTTTCTCCCCTAATGAGATGGCCGGAAACAGGGCCATGAGAGAACAACCACTGGTCATCACAGGACGAATCGACAACTGCGAGTCAGAAAGGCTCTTAATAGATTCTGGGGCTGCTAAAGACATGCTCTATTACAGAACCTTCAAAGAGATGGAGTTGCCAGACACCATGCTGACCCCGTACAATGGGAGACTAGAAGGATTTACAAATCACAAAGCCGAGGCTAGGGGAACCGTAGACTTGGTACTAGAAGTTGGTGAGTACCCCTACAAAACATCGGCAACGATCACTTTCATTGTTATGGATTTGGCAAGTGACTACCATGCCATCCTCGGCTCTCTTAGTCAGGGAAAACTGGGAATGGTTGCTTCCCTCCCTCACCAAAGGGTGAAATTCCCAACCCCAGAAGGTATAGGTTGCGTCCTCGGCAACCCCAAACACTTTTTGGAGCATGTGATGAGGTCAAGAAAGGCAAAAACCAAGATGGAGATTGACACTCCAGAAAGAAATATTACTATATCGAAGTCGACCACGGTCACTACATCAGCCCCTAACATCGGCGTGATAACAGTAGACATGCCTGAGGAATGGGTCGTACTGGATGCTGAAAATGCCATGACAGGGACCTAGGTGACCTACGGGTTGGAAGGATATGGTTGTATCTCCATGAACACAGCTTCGGACGAGCCGAGCGGCTCAAACCTCACCCTCGTCCCAAGCTCGGGGGCCACAATACCCGATCCAATGGATGCCGAGATTGACAGACTCCTAGATATGGAGAATTTGAGCCTAGAAGGCAAAGACAAGGAAAAAGTAAAGCAAATTATTGTGGAAACCTTAGAGTTCAGGGACAGTCCCGAGCTAAGACCAGTTGACCAGTTGGATGAGGTCGTTATCAACCCTGAATACCCAGAACAGAAGGTACGGATTGGGAAACAACTTCCCCTGGAAGAGAGAGAGGAGCTAATCAACCTGCTCAAAAACAACCTAGACGTGTTTGCTTGGAAAGTTGAAGACATGGTGGGATGTTAAAGAAGCCATCGCTCTCCACAAACTAGAGGTGGACGGTTTTTCCAAACCAATCAAGCAGGGACGAAGGGTCTTCTCCACAGATAAAAAAAGGCAATCGAGATTGAGGTGGGTAAATTGATGAAGGCTGGGATCATCCGAGAAGCGACATACCCCGAGTGGCTGGCTAATGTCGTAATGGTGAAGAAACAGAACGGCAAGTGGAGAATGTGTGTCGATTTCACAGATCTCAACAAATCATGCCCAAAGGATAGCTACCCCTACCCAGGATAGACAAGTTGGTCGACTCCATTGCTGGACACCAAACCCTGAGCTTCCTAGACGCTTATTCTGGTTACCACCAGGTTAAGATGGCCGAAGACGACATCGAAAAGACAGCCTTCCAAGCAGCAGGAGGGATCTATTATTATGTGTGATGCCTTTTGGACTCAAGAATGCCGGCGCAACTTATCAGAGGATGGTGAACAAGGTGTTCAAATCCCAGATCGGCAGGAACATGGAAGCCTATATTGACGACATGGTAATAAAAACCAAGTCAGGAAGCCACGTCCCGGACCTGACAGAGACTATAAAAAACCTGAAAGAAAATGACATGAAGCTCAACCCAAGTAAATGTGTTTTTGGGGTCCCGGCGGGCAAGTTCCTCGGTTTCATGGTCTCCCAACGAGGCATCGAGGCAAATCCGGAGAAGATCCAGGCCCTGGTCGACATGAAAGAGCCGACTTATGTAAAAGAAGTTCAAAGGTTGAATGGAAGGGTGGCCGCCCTGGGAAGATTTATCGCCAAGTCGGCAGAAAAGTCATTGCCATTCTTCAAGGCTCTGAAAGGAACTAAGGACTTCGACTGGACCCCAGAATGCTCAGCATCATTCCAGCAAATAAAAGAATACCTGGGTTCACCCCCACTACTTCGCAGTCTGATTATGGGAGAGACACTCTCCGTATTTCTTGCGTCAACAGACAGATCCGTGGCGGCCGTATTAGTACGAGAAGATAATGGAATTCAGAAGCCGATGTATTATGCAAGTAAAGCATTATCAGACACCGAGAGCAGGTATTATAATGCCGAGAAGATAGCACATGCCTTGGTCATTGCCGCCAGAAAACTGCGCGCATATTTCTCGGCTCACCCCATCACGCTTTACACCGACGCTCCACTCAAGAAGATACTACACAAGATGGACAGCTCAGGAAGACTATTGAACTGGTCCATTAAATTGACCGAGTTCGACATAACATACAAACCAAGGAAGACCTTGATGGCACAACCTTTGGTTGACTTCCTAGTAGAGACCACGTTCTCAAGCGAATATACGCCGATCAATAGGAAGAGGAAGACTCCCATGGATAGGGAACCACCGGAGGAACTGCCAAGTTATTGTTGGATCTCATACACAGATGGATCAACAACAAAAGAAAAGAGTGGAGCCGGCGTGTATCTAACAAGCCCGGGAGGTGAACACACAGCCCGTGACTTCATCAGATTCAAATTCCCAGCCTCAAACAACCAGGCGGAATACGAGGCATTGACTTTGGGAATTGAAAGGGCTAAGTTCTTTGGTGCAAATAAACTTGTGGCATACAGTGATTCCCAACTTGTGGTAAACCAAGTGAAAGGGGAATATAATACCGAGAACCACATGCTGACCAAGTACAGGGATCTCGTCTTGAATCTAACAAAAACTTGGAGTTTTGGGAAATAAGGCAAGTAGGACGGGAACACAACCAGGAGGCCGACATGTTGTCCAAGATGGCCACGTCAGATTAGGCCAATCCTCTGGTCATCTACGCCGATCAACCTGCCTACGAGAGATTGGAGATATTAATTCTCGATGACGAGGAGAGAATATGGATTGAAGACTACAAAGACTACATCGAGAAAGGAAAACTACCAGAAGACGAGTTGGCGGCCAAGATGATAAGGAAGAAGACGGCCAGGTACATAGTCTGGAACAACATTCTATATCGAAGGTCGTTCTCCAGGCCCCTCTTGAGATGCGTCTCCCCCAAAGACACAGAGAAATTACTGGCCGAGGTACATGAAGGAGTTTGCGGAGGACACCCGGGGGCCAGAACCCTTGCTGATAAAGTAATCACACTTGGTTACTACTGGCCTAACTTAAGAGAAGAAGCCCAAGCCTACGTAAAGAAGTGTGACAAATGCCAGCGTTTCTCAGACCTGCCCAAAATGCCACCGGTTGAACAAAGTCTCGTCATACCGACATGGCCCTTTGACATGTGGGGAGTCGACATCATTGGACCATTTCCCCTGGTAAAAGGAAGCAACAAGTTCGTAATTGTAGCAGTTGACTATTTCACAAAGTGGGTGGAGGCTAAGCCCTTGGCGAAAATCACAGAGGAAAACGCCATCAACTTCATCCATGGCTACATATGGTGTCGGTTTGGCGTCCCACACTCTATCGTGACCGACAACGGACTCCAGTTCTCTGACGCTTTCACCGAAGAATTAAACAGACTAGGAGTCAAGCACAGAAAGTCATCGGTCAGTCATCCTCAAGGAAATGGACAAGCTGAGGCAGCAAACAAATTAATATTGAAAGCCCTGACCAAGAGTTTAGAAGGAAGTCAAGGAAAGTAGCTGGACGACCTCCCCCTTGCTTTATGGGCAGTTCGTACAACCACTCGGGGGCCGACTGGGGAGACTCCCTTTGCGCTAACTTACGGATCAGAAGCTATGGCTCCAGCCGATATGGCCTTACCTACCTTCAGGGTGTCTAATTATGACGAGGTGGCCAATGAATACAACCGACTCCTAGACTTAGACCTAGTTGAAGCAAAAAGGCTGACGGCTCAACTCAGAATGATCAATTATAAGCAAAAGACCAAGGCCTACCATGACAGTAAGGTAAAGAAAAGAGTTTTTGAAGTCGGCGACTGGGTACTCAGGAAGATCGAGTCGACACATTTGAAGGCTCAACAGAATAAGCTCTCTCTGAATTGGGAAGGCCCCTACATCGTCACTCACGTTATCAGAGAAGGGACCTATATGCTCAAAACTCCGGAAGGAAAAGAGCTTAAGCACCCATGGCATTCGAAGCACTTGAGGAGATACTATCAGTAACTCCTCGGCACCCAATCTATCTTTTTTGCTTTCTAGATTAGATTTTTGGTCTTTAGTTCATAGCATTTATCAAATTAGATATTCCTTTATTATTATCAATAAAGTTTTCCCTTTTGAAACTTTGATTCTTAAGCACGGTCCAAGCACTACTTAGCAATGCCGAGATCGTCATTCCGAGTTAAGACCAACGTCACGATTCAAGACAAGTAGAACCTAACTCTGTCGGCTAGTGCTCTCAAATTTGGGTTAAGATTATTACATCGAGTCCCCACGGCAATTTGAGACTAGCCATGAGTTAGTCCCTATAAAACCGAGCTCCTAACGCTCGTCACGGCCAATCACGGTGAATGACCACGGCCTACAACGTAGCCTGACTCGGCTACAATCAAAACCTAATCCTATCAGCTAGTGCTCTCCAATTTGGGTTAAGATTTATACATCTAGATCCCACGACAATTGGAGACTAGCCATGAGTTAGTTCTTGCAGAGCTCCTAACGCTCGTCACGGCCACTAACGATGAACGACCATGGCCTATAACAAAGCCCAAGCTGGCTGACGCGTCCCATCATCTCAAACAGTGTTAAGACATCTTAAACCAAGATAAAATGACATGAACAGATGATGAGATAACACTTACCTACGTAACAGTTAAGAGAACCAGGGTTCATTTACACCTCAAACCGAGGTAGATAAATCCATTAAAATTCCAAGTGTTTACGCCCCCCCAGATTACGCTGGGACCAGGCATACAAATACTGAACAAAAATAAATTGTTTCAAGCCAAACCGGCTTACAGCAATAAAAAAGACAAATTGTATCCAAAGGCCCCACCGGCCTGACATCACAAAAACACCTAATCCATACCGGCCTTGGCATCAGCCACGGCCCGTTCCAAGAGTTTCTCGAAGTTGTCAGGATCCAATGCAGGCGGGTCCCAAACAGGCCTATTAGCCTTACGGTCTCGGGCCTTAATGATCCTAAGAGCACCTTCAGAAAACGGAACCAAAGAATGAGCCGCCCTCGCCTCAACGCTATAGGCATCCTGCTCGAAAAGACGAGCACACTTCTCCAATGACACATTAACTTCCGGATCGATATACAGAAGATGAGTCAAGTTAGACCAAGCATCATTATAAAATGTGCCGACACGATCGCTCAAATCCCCTTAAATTGAGGCCCCCTCTTATAGGCTTCAACGGCGGCTTTCTCTCTCTCTCCATCACACTTTCCTCCAAACGAGCATACCGGTCTTCTAGCAAAGCAAGCTTCTCCTCAGCCGTGACCTTCTCACCGACAAGAATCTCGGCACGCTTCCTCTCCTCTTCGGCATCTACCTTCGAAGTCAGCAAGGACTCTCTCAAAGTCGCTACCTCGGCCTGAGACTGGCGATGCAAGGCGTCAAGAGAGGCGTTCTCCTTCTCCAAAGAAATCACCCTACCGTTGAGGTCACCACTAAGATCCTTGAGCTTCACCACCTCGGCTTCTTTCTCTTTCAAAGATTCATAGGCTTGCCGGTACATGGTGTAGTCAACCTGAGCAAGGGAAGCGAGCTACAAAAGGGGGAAAAATGAGCAAGTATAGGAGGAATATATAGGAACCGAGATATCCAGAAGCAGTACCTCGCTAAGAATCAAGCCCTTGCGGTTCAGCATTTGTTGAGAGGTGAGTCTCTCTGCAGCCAGCTGTTCTATAGTATCGGTATTCATAGATCTTTTTATCACCGGGCCCCCCTTCTTCAAGGAAAGACCGGAGCAGACCGCCACGTCCATACCCGACAGAATGGGCACCCCACCAAACTTCTCAACCCAATGTTTCACCTTGTCCTCATGGGTAACCATGGCAGAGGCAGAGTCATGAGTAGATGGAGCCACCCTCTTGGCAGATTGAGCCTGGGTTTCCCTAGCATCTTCCCTTGCCCACTTTTGACAAGCAGGGGCATCTCCCTGGTCCACCTAAGTTCTAACTTGGATGCCTTGACTCTGGCACTGACCCAGAGATTGGCTATTAGTAGGGCTCTTCTCGGTCTCGGGGGCCATATCCTCAGTGTCTTTACCAGCTTCAACCCGGTCTGCCAAAGGGACCATGGAATCTTTTTTATTCTGAAGCAAGGTCTACCTAGCCTCCATATCAGTGTGACGCTTCTCCAAGGCCGCTGACCTAGACCTCTCCTTCTTCAACCTAGCCGCCTCGACGGGATCAACTTCCTCAATCTCACATTCCTCGATTTGCACCATGGTCAGAACTGCATAAGAAGATTTATATCAGACCGAGACGTGACAAAAGTCAGGAAGGAAAAAAGAGCAAGGTTTAATAATTACAGCCTATCGTGTCTTCAGTTTTGAGACAAACGTTGTTCTGCTCGTGGCAACGCACACACTCGTGAAGAAAAACAAAGTTTGGGTGAACTATCCAATCCGGAAACCTATTCCCTCTCAGAACGTCGACTTTGGGAACAACACCGTTAATAGGACCCTTCATCAACCCAGCCTGAACATAATACCAAGGGTCCCTCTCCAACTCACTCCAATCAAGCGTACCAAGAGCAGAAAATTCTTCAAGTTTTGCAATCAACTCATCACTCCATGCAGGCTTGTGGACCTCTGCAGGACGACATGGTGCGTAAGACAGGACAGAAAACTCCCAACCAAAATGAGATTCGACCCTAATGACGTGGGTATTCCACCCCGACACCTTGCTTACAGTCCCAGAAATAGGAGAAATTATCTTGGGGGTGGACGGGTCCGACTTTATAGTCAAAGTCCTCGTCATTTTGTTATAACTCACGTTAAAGAAATGGTCGAAGGAGGACATACATGGCTCAAAGTTGAGACTGCGGCACAAGACAATGAAGCTGACCAGATACCTGACAGCATTAGCACCGATATGAGCAGGCACGAGCTCCCAAGATTCCAAGAACTCATTGATAAAAGGGTCAAGAGGAAGTCTTAAACCTAGCTGGAACTGTTTGTAAAAGAAGGAAATGACTGCCTGATCATAGTAAAAGTTATGAACTTTTTCATCGGTATCCAGGGGCGCGACCTTACTGTAATATAGACGGTACTTCTCACGGTCTATTCCGTACCGAGAATAAATAACTTCAAGCATCTTGTCCCCTGATTTGGGATGTTTTTCTGTGATTGGACCTGATTTACCCTTATTAGCCTTCCTGGCTCCAGCGCCGCGTTGTGATCGGGTAGCTCGGTCATCAAAGCGATCCACTATCCTTCTGGACGTACTCTCCCCGGCCATACCTGTAGAAGAACCAGAGGGGTTAGACTCATCAAAAATCCTAGATAAATCCATATTCCCCCCCCCCCCCGAATCGACTACTGGGGCTGAGGAGGCGGCATTCTCAATATAGGATCGGAAAACCGACTTATCCTTAACATAATGGAGAAAAATGTGCTGAATAACAGCATCAAAGGTGTTAAGAAGCGTTATGCCATCTGTAATAACACTAAGAGCTCTCGGGGAGAATAGACCAAATGGATACCTCACATCATCTCGGGGGGTTTTGTTAAAAAACAACAGGTCACTTATCGCCATTAAAGACAACATTTTCCATACCCCCTTTGACAGTATATAAATCCTATTATTTCGTTCATAAAAGCCGTACATGGCATCGGGGTTGAAATTATGAATATCGGACATGGCAAGAAATGAGAAACTATCCTAGAAATGTAGAATTACTCCGGGACAAAATGCGAAGCGGAGAAAGTTTAAAGCTTTAAAAGCCCAAAAACCCTAACAATTGCAGCAATAGCAGAAAGGGCAAAAAGAGATCGGAGTGGTACCTTAATCGAAACTGTAATCGGAGGAAAAGGGTCAGCTGGGGACGTTGACGGAAACGATCGGAACAGATTATGGAGATCGGCAGCAGAAATCAATTTTCCCAAGTTCTCACCGGCAGTGAGTAGAGCGCACTGTTTCTTTGGGGGAAAATTCGAAAAAGTGAAATGAAAGAAGAAATTTGAATTTATATTTCGAGTTAAACGGGTTAACCCGAATCCAACCAGACCGTACCCGGGCTGGCACATTTCCCACTAAGCCCTATCATTAGTCCTAATTAATGGGGGCGTGGTTTCAAGGGAGATGTCTTTTCAATCAATCATACGAGCCGACTGACAGTGAGCAGTCCAAAGGAAAACGTTTGGGGTGACTCAACCGTCAAAACTCGTGGCAAGTCAGTAGATATAAAACGCCGATCGGGAACCATAGACATGACGAGTCAGAGGGTCGAGAAGCAAAAAGATAATAACAAGGGCCAAGGAAGACGAGACCCTGAGCTGTCTAAATTACCAGGGACTCCATTCACGGTTTGATTTATAACAGATAGCAATGGACCTGGAGGATACCGGGGTACGATCGCCGAGATAAAAATAAAGGATTACATGTTGAGATCAAGTAATAAAATGCTTTCTGAGTACAGGTCAAATTGAAGGTTCAACACATATAGAGTATGCAGTTCCAAGACAATGCCGACAAGCATAAAAGAGGTTTCCATTAGCATTATAGATAAATCAAAAGAACCCCCACAACAAGGCCGGGGGCCTGACCTATACAAAAAGAAAAAAAAAGACTATTGGATCATCCTAACTAAAGATTCAAGAAAGATCACAATCTTGATCTTGATCTTCGTCATCCTCCTCCCACTCAACGTCTCCATCATACCCATATTCATTAATAATAATGGGATCTTCATCATCTTCATCATCTTCATCACCTTTATCATCATCCTCGTCCTCATCCTTTGACTCTCCTGCATCAGAATCATCGTCGGAGAATTCATCAACGGGGTCCGGCTCCGAGTATTTGCCATTACTATCAGACGGTGATTCTTCCGCCGGAAAAGATGAACGTTTCTTGGATGGAAACATTGAACCATCGCTGCTCGAAGAATCATAGTTCTCAACTTGATTTTCTGATTTTGTACTCACTTCCTCCGGGAATGCATCATTGTAAGACCTCTTTGGAGCCATGGGGGAGCTCCTTGAGAGAACTCTGGAGCTACTTGAAGATTCTTGAAAACAGAGGAGGTTCTTGAAGAGGAAATACTAAGAGGCTTATATTTATAAGCAATTGGAATATGAAGGGGTGGATTACTTATACTACTCATAATTGGGATGCAATTAATGGAGCCTTCGTTTTCCAAGAAGAGTAATGATTCCACCTGAATTAAATCTATAGTGACATCAGCAAATCCAATCAGCAAGGGATTTTGGCGGCTAACTATCAAATCAAAGTAAATGAAGGGCAGAGCAAGTACAAGGGGCACAGTTCCTACTCGGCATGCCGAGATAGAAACTCGGGGGCCACTGAACGACATAAACCGACATGGACAAAATGGGACCCATACACTCTGGGCTCACATCTCAAAGAGGCCCATAATCTCATATGCCGACATCAAGTAGGCCGAGCAGGTAGCTCTTACCTAAGCCGAGTTCAAGAGGCCTAATCCCTAGCCGGCCTCTAGGACGAGCCGAGATGGATGATGGGCCGAGTTATATCAAAAGCCTCCCATTATCACAGGGAGTCCACTTACGGAGTTTGACTACAACTCTAACAGTGGAGATCCTTACCTAAACAAGGATATCTCTTATACAAGATAACTGGGATACCACTCATCCTTATCCGGAGTCTATCTCCAAGGAATACGAGTCCCTCAACAATACGGGCTCCCTGGCTTTCCTAACAAGTCAGGACTCATTCACCCATGCCTAAATAAACAGGTCCTCACAACAAGAGACGGGTAATGAACTCTTTGGCTTTAAACTAGTCAATTGATTTTCTCTATTCATTCATATCACCTGTATTCTTACTCTCACGCCGGAGGGCCTTCGCCGGTGAAGCCCCGGCGCAGTTTACGTTTGTATATTTTGCGCAGATCCGAACGGAGAAAATGTCATTGCTGGATTTATCCGAACCGCTAGACGTAGGGATGATCCGACGCATTTTTTGGCAGCATCATACTACAATGTTTTTGGGTCTCTCCCGTAGTTAACATGAAAAACATACTACCATACGTCTCAACACGGGTTAGGAACAAAATCATGCAAATGACTATACACTTGGAATAAATTAAATATTTTTCTTAGGCAAAATGATCAACTTATAAATCTCTTGTGCATATAGAATATAAATACCATTCCTTAGCCTATCAAGATATGAATAACTTTATAAAGCATAGTACCCAAACAGTCTCTTGTTGAATCCGTATTAAACCAAGGCATAAGAAAAATTCAACACATGATTCTCCTTTGATGAGCTCACATACAATTTATCGCTTGATTCCCCTTTATATTTATTTATTTATATATATATATATATATCCATAATATTTCTGGCCATTTAGGTCTTCGTAGGTACAAGAATTTTTATTTATTCTTGGAATGGGGATTGGCACCAAGGATTTGGAAATTATCGTATTACCACATATCCCTTTTATTTTTGGCCTTTATCGCATTTTTGCCAGCATTCGATTCAATGCTTTCACTCCTTGCCATTTCTCCCACTCTTCTTAACTAAGACCATTTTATTGGGGAATTTTTTTATACTCAACTGGGACTCACTTCAAGGAGACTCAAAGTCCAATTTAACTTATGTCTACCCTTTAATCACACAATCTCACATAAGATAATGTCAGGGTACTATAACTCGATAAAGATACCCAAAATTTTAACACCCAAAGATATGGTATATATTGAATAGTGCACTAGGGAGTCATAACTTAATCATGGAACCTAAGTTAAATATTTAATAAATTCCACATGTACAGAAATTCACAAGCTTTTATCCCTACTAGCGGGTAACCCGTGCTCTGCACGGGAAACCAATAATATGTCTTAAAAAATATTTTAACTATAGTTAACTAATATAGTAATCATTATTTTAACTAATACTATTAATAATAAAAATTAATCTGTGTGATTACTATTATTATAATAACTATTATAATTAATTAATACTATTGATAGTAATAGTTAATATATATTAATAGAAATGATTAATCTATATAATAATAATTATTAATAAAATTATTATAATAAAATAATATTATTAATAGTAATAGTTAATTGATATAGTAACTATTATGATTTATATTAAAAATTAATAATCTAACTTATATAATAACTTGTATAATTAACTAATACTAATAATAGTAATAGTTAATGTATGTAACCTATTATAGTTAACCAATACTATTAATAGTAAAAAATAACTTATAAAGTAACTATTATGGTTAACTAATACTATTAATAGTAATAATTAATTTATATATAGTAACTATTATAGTTAACTAATACTATTAATAGTAATAGTTAACTAATATAGTAACTATTATAGTTAACTAATATTATTAATAGTAATATTTAACTTGTATTGTAACTAATATTGTTAACTTATACTATTAATAGTAATGGTTAACTTATACTATTAATAGTAATAGTTAACTTATACTATTAATAGTAATAGTTAACTCATATAATTACTAACATGATTAACTAATAGTATTAGCTAAGAATGAGAATATCAAAAGTCATTACATTTTAGGATGATGTTGATGTGGCTTCTCCAAATTCAAGCTTTTACTAAAACATGTACACATGTCAAACCCACAACTCTCCTCACCAACTTTAATATATATATATAGATTTGCAAAACAAAACATCATTGGAGGTAGTAAAAAAAATACAAGAACTACGAGAGAGATTTATTTTTTATTTTTTTACACAAGCAAGAAAATTAATTTGACCGCACCGAAGTTACCTACGTTCTCCCTAGGACAATAAGGAGCTCAGGTCACCGTAGTTCGAACCCGACTTAAAAAAAACCAAAAATTATATAAAATAACCATTTTTTTTAACTAAAAAAAATGAAAAACAAAAAATAACTAAAAAAATGAAAAGTAAAAATATAAAAATGCATTCCCACCCCCAAACTTAAACAAAACAATGTCCTCATTGTCCAACAAACTAAAAGGGCAAGAACATATTAGGGTGATTACAACTACTCACTAATACATTACCAATCTCCAAATTACCACTTGAGAATTATAACAAGCACCTGGTGGGCACCTATTCTGCAAAGGAATAGCAGCAACAATTGTACCAACGACATTCCCCATATCCATATATAATTGTGTATCACAACAACCTCTCGTAACCACCACTTTTCAAACCCGAGGATTCCCAATTAAGAACATCAGTTTCAGGATTTAACAATACAATGCATTATTTGGCAGTTTAATCAAAATTATGCATATTTCTATTTTATTATTATTATTTTTTTTTACCTCAAACTGTTGCCAGTGACATGGAGCGGCCGGAGGAGATCGACGGTGTTGCTGAGCTGTGTTCGGACGGAGTTGTTGCTTGGTGAACGGGCGACGGCGAAGATGATGGGATATTGGTGATGGCCGTCACAGCAAAGAGAGGACGAGTGGGTATCGGGGAGTCGGTGTTGGAGACAGGGTGCGCCGGCGTTGAATTTATCACATGGAGACCGGAGTTGGGGTGTGGACGTCAGATCAGAGAGTTGGCCGGCCATGGGAGATTCGCCGGAGATAGGACAGAGACGGCAAATCGGGGAGTGTGGCGGACCACAGCTGTCGACGGGAAGATTCAGAGGGCCAACATTCTTGAATTGAAGAAGAACGAGGCGTTGATTTGGAAATTTTAACGCCCACCACGTTTCCTCCTCTCTCTCTATATATATATTTTTTATTAAATAGAAAGTGGCCAACTCAAATCTGTTCCACCTTTTGCAAATCGGTCCCTGCTTTGCATTCCTGTTTTCAGTTTAGTCTTGTCTGCACCTCCATGTTGTTCAGCCTCTACAATAAGAAAAAAGCTACCCCAAGCATAATATCTATTAAAAAAAAAATAGAAAAGAAAATCTAAACTAAAAAATAAAAAATTAAACTGCAAGGTTTACAAAGAATTGGAGGCACTTATAAAATTGAAAAAAATGAAAATTTTTTTGGAGGGTGACACTATTTACACTCCTCTATAAACCCACAAACTCAAGGAGATCCTTTCGGATGACACGAAACAAAAACTAAATGATAAAGGATAGAGTATTTACATAATTGAGACGTGTCTCAACAAGCATAATTTTTTTAATTTTTTTTGCATCTTGGCCAAGATTTTTTTTTAAAGAAAGATTAATAATAGTTTTTAAAGCGCAAGTCCCCAGCAACGGCGCCAAAAACATGATGGATAAAATCCTCGTGTAATAAAAATACCTTGCAAGTGTACAAGTGTCGAAGCAGCAGTATACAAAAGTAAGGGTCGAACCACAGGGACTTGAATTAATTCTGAGTTAATTGACTATTTTAAAAACAATAAAATAAAAGATAATAAAATAATATAGATGATCAACATGAACTAGCATATAAATGATAGAATTTGCAGAATATAGATTCACAATCATCTCCCCTACGCTATGATAATAATCAAGTTATCAATCTCAATTCATGGATTCGTTCACTTATGTAAGGATTGGGACGGTGAGGCGGCCGGACTGCAATATGTTTCTCTTTAGCTAATCACACTTTGCAAATCAAATCCATGTAATTGTTTAAAGAGTCATTACGTTCTAAAGAACATATAAACCTACACCCACTTGATTTCTATCACGGCATCAAATAGATATATTAATCAAAGCATTGGTCTACGCTTTAATCCCCAAATCAATGGCGGAGTTAAAACCCTAAATTGTTAAAAAGGCCAATAATGACTAATTCAATTATTGAAACCCTAGAAACTTGATTAAAATACTTTGACAAACAAGAATGAGAAAGAATACAAGATTTATATTAAAGCATAAAATTGATAGAAAGTTCCCTCCAATTCGTAATTGGTGAAATTGTTCTTCATAGACAAAACAATCTCCCCAACCTTGCAAACCTTACAAATTATTTACTAGCTACATGATTGATAAAAAATACTTAAAACCTAGTCTAGTATTTATAGGAGAAAACTAAATCTAAAACCTAACTAAAAAGGAATTGTAAAAGAAAAAGGAAAAGGAAACTAAATCAAAATCCTAAATAAAATAGAAAACAAATCCTAATGCTAATATGCTTGTTTGTGTGGGTAGTGCGGCTGACTTTGTAGCCGGAAATTAGAAATTGCAGTTTAGTTGTCGCGCCCCAGACCCGTGGTCCTACTTGGCCCCATGCTCGGGACACGAGTAGAAGACATTATAAAACAGTTTTGTATATTTTTCGAAATGTACTTTTATAAAGTTTAACAAAATCATACTTGAAGTTCAAAGACTTCATTTAACTTTAAACAAACTTTACAACCAACTTTCGCAACGAAAGTACTTAGCCCGAAGGCTTACAAACTTTTATACAAAAGTACATACACCCACATTATCCAAAATAGATGTGACAATAAGAAGTATGGGTACTCTACCCAAAAGGTTTTACATTTACATAATGTAACCTTAACAAAACAAGTCTCAACTCTTACCACTCCAACGTCCTCCCGTGCCAAAGTGTCCTATCCCCTGGACCCGCCTTTATCTAAAACAGTAAACAAATAAAGGGTGAGAATAAATCTCAGTAAGCTACTAAAATGCAACTACGTTTCATGCTAAAATGATAATCATAAAGAATAGTATCATAGCAATCACATAGCACATAGTATGAGAGGTAAAATCAACTCATATACCACAATTACTACATAGGCCACACTCCGGTGGATACCAAGCCAAGGTTTACCCAATAACATAACTGTCTGAGAATACCATCTGAGAAAACCATCTGAGCAGCATAAATAGCTGAAGCCGGTATCCCGAAAACCAAACTATAACCATAAGAACCCAAGTAACAATGGGGAAATATGACACAAAGTCATAACCAAATGCTCACTAAAGGGAGCGATTCATCCCATCCAAGGCCAATCTGGACTGGGGAAACAGAGAAGGCACAGTGGACACCTTATAGTGAACTTGGCTTGTATGCCACTATAATTCTCCCACCGCCTGACACAAGGTACCAATGGAAAACCTTATAGTGAACATAATTGTACCACTATAATTCTCCCATTGCCTGACTCCACAACAAGACCAGCTGGACTTTCCACAAGAAGCACAGTAATGAATACTTGCTAAACAACAACAACCGGGGCAATGATTCTAAAATAAGGAACCAAGCCAAACACATCAAAAGATGTACATAAAGGATCACTCACAAAGAGTCTACAACAACATGATTCAAGGTCACAATACATTCTTGCACACACTTGAACACCCTTCTCATTAACCATGACAATATCCCAGGACACTCATATATTGGTCCTAGACAATACCCTAAGGATTAAACCAAAGATAACCTTCTATATCTTACCTTACCCAAACTATAAGATTCAGGGAAAAGTGTGCGGCCGTCCAAAACAGGGTGTGCGGCCGCACACATTCTGTTTTCCCAAGAACAAAATATTCCAGAGAGATGTGCGGCCGCACGCCCCTTTTGGGCGGCCGCCCAACACACTCGACAGGCCAAAACCAAAATGATTCATACTCCTTTCGTTTCACCGTCCCAAAAATACAACACTTAACATTTATAACTTTACTAAGACTACAAAATCAGTCTCAAAACAACTTTAATACTACTTTGAACCCAACCAAACCAACATACTAAATACTCCCTTTGTCCTAAAATTACAAGTATAACAAATATTACCCAAATAACAATTACAAGTATCAAGTATAACATATATGACCATTTTAACATTTAAAGGGGAATTAGTAACTTACCTATTTCCAGAAAAAGTATCGCTGAAATAAGTTTTGTTCGGATAGAAATGACCTATTCAACGCCCTGATCATTTTTATATAATTAGTTTTTAAAACGGATAAGTAAATAAAAAGAATTAAATCGAAATGGGTTGAACTTACCTTTTTCTCTTTAACCCTAAGAAGAAACGACAAAGTTGCTGAAAGAAATTAACACAGAGAAAGAAGAGAGAGAAGGAGAAGTTATACTAAAGTTTTCTACCCATTTTACATTTTGGTCACTAGACTTTCAAATTCAACACTTAAGCCCCTTAACTTATATTTTCAACAAGGACCCTAAAATTTCAACTTAATCATTTAATTCCTTTAATCATTATTATTACTAACTAAGTAAATAACACAAATAATCAAATAAGATGTGCAAATCATAAAATATAATGCAACACATAAAATTCACACATAAGTCAAATAAAAATCCCCAAAAATATAAAATAAATAGGGACGGGTTTTGGGGTCGCTACAATCACTCTCCCTTAAAGAAAATTTGTCCCGAATTTTAGGGTTACTTACCGAGGCCCTCAAACAACCAAGGGTACTTTCTCTCGATCTCTTCCCGAAGCTCCCAAGTTGATTCTTCTATATTATGGTTCCTCCACAACAAGAGGAATACTCTTATTTCTCAATTCTTGGACTTTAGAATCAATCACTTGGACTGGATGCTCCTCATAAGACATACTCGGCTCAATATCCTTGGGTACCTCAGATAAAATATGAGAAGGATCATACACATACTTCCGAAGCATAGAGATATGAAACACATTATGGATCTTATCAAGAGAAGGAGGTAATGCAAGACGATAAGCCCGATCTCCCACTCTTCCAAGAATCTCAAATGGATCAATATACCTTGGAGCAAGCTTGCCTTTCTTTCCATATCTTCGAATACCAACCTTAGGTGAAACTTTCAAAAACACAAAGTCACCTTTTTCGAACTCAAGGTCTCGCCTTCGGTGATCGGCATAGCTTTTCTGTCTACTCTGGGCAGTACTCAAACGATCCCGAATAAGTTTAACATTCTCAACTGAATCATTAACCATCTGAACACCCCAAATCTTGGTCTCTCCCACTTCATCCCAACAGATAGGAGATCGACATTTCCTCCCATACAAGGCTTCATAAGGAGCCATCCCAATACTGGACTGAAAACTGTTATTATAAGCAAACTCTACGAGAGGCAAATGAATATCCCAAGAATCTGCAAAATCAACTGAACAAGCCCTCAATATGTCCTCAAGAATCTGAATGGTTCTTTCTGACTGACCATCTGTTTGAGGATGAAAAGCAGTACTGAACCTTAATTTTGAACCCAAAGCCTTCTGAAATGCTTGCCAAAACCGAGATGTGAATCTAGGGTCACAATCAGACACAATGCTCACTGGAACTCCATGTAACCTCACGATCTCATTAATGTACAAAGTTGCAAGCCTTTCCATAGAATAACCAATCTCAATATGTAGAAAATGAGAAGACTTTGTCAATCTATCAACAATCACCCAAACTGCATCAAATCTTCTTCGAGTACGAGGTAACCCTGTCACAAAATCCATAGTAACATGTTCCCACTTCCATTCCGGAATCTCTAATGGTTGAAGCAATCCTGCGGGCCTTTGATGTTCAGCTTTAACTTGTTGACATGTTAAACACTTAGATACATAATCCGCTATTTCCCTCTTCATATTATTCCACAAAAAGTTTTGCTTCAAATTCTGATACATTTTAGTACTCCCGGGATGAATAGTATACCTCGATTTATGGCCTTCATCAAGAACTTGGTGTTTAGTCCCATCAACATTAGGCACACACAATCGACCTCTAAAAGTCAATACCCCTTCAGAACTGAGGGAGAAATCCTCAAATTTACCATCTTTGATTTTATCCATAATCTTTACCAACTCCGGGTCATCCTTCTGAGCTTCCTTTATTTGTTGAACTAAAGTTGGTAATACTCGAATGTTCGCAAAAATAGCTCCATACTTTGATTCATAAGGACTCCAATCTCGAGCATCCTCCAACATCTTCCATTCTCGCACCATCAATGAAGCTACATAAGACTTCCGGCTAATAGCATCAGCTACCACATTTGCCTTGCTCAGATGATAAGAAATGGTGCAATCATAATCCTTCAACAGCTCCATCTGTCACGACCCGAAAACCCGTCTCTATTTTCTTAGTAGTAAATATTTATTTATTTATTTATTTGCTTATAATTTTAATTATCTAAATATTTATATGTGCATTTATACCTCATAATATTTTTATGTCTAGCATTTTAATTGATCATTTGTGCTAGTGTAGAATTTGGGTCTTAGTTGTTAGTGGGGAAAATGGGTTTAATGTGGTAGTAGTAGAGGGGGCCTAAGTGTAAAAGTTTAAATCATTTTTTACTTACTCCCTCCTTCCCCCTCATCTCCCTCACCTTCTCCCTCACTCTCTAGCACACACACACACTCACACTCAATCTCTCTCTCTCTCTTCCATGGTTGAAAAGGTAAGAAAGTTCCCCTCCCTATTTCCATCATTTTAGTCATTTTCTTCTCATCTTTTCTTAGTGCTCATTGTATGAAATGTGTTTAGATCGTCTATAGGATCGTGTAGAGCCAAAAATATTTGAATTCCGTCTCATTCCGTAAAATTCAAGTAAGTTGCTTTTCCCCCATTTTAATGCTAAAATATTCATAGCTTGTTTGTATGATGCTTTGTGGATATATATGGTGTTTTGGTTGAGTTTAGAACTCATTTGGGTTTTTGATTGATTTTTGTGATATTTTGAATGTTGGGATTTAAACCTTGATTTGGGTTTCTAGATGTTGTCATTTAGGTCCTATTCAAGTTTATAAGTTGTTTTGGTTCATTGTTATGCTTATTAGGAGTCTTGATTTTGAGTATTTGAGAATTGGTAAGAATTTGTTTGTTTTGGTAAGAATTTTGATGAACCCAGCTGAAAATCCTACCCAGTTCGTCGACCGAGCGCCCGCCCGGGTTGAGCCAGGCGCCCGCCTACCTGGCCAATTTCTTCGACCAACCTTCTGTTTCTAGTGAGCGCCCGCCCGAACCTTTCTGAGCGCCCGCCCGCCTCTGATTCCTGGCAGTCTCTTTTGTTTGGTTTAGGCTTGGTTTATATATTAGGTATAGACTTTGGGTGTCACTCTAATTAATTTAAATGGACATTGTGGGATACTCTAGTGTTGAAAATGGTTCCTTCGTGAACAAATGTTTTATGGGATTTGATTAATTATTATTTGGAATTGGGTTGAGCACTTTATTATGTGTGGTTGGTTTTATTTCATCTTCTTGGTGATTATTTGGTATGGTTCCCTACTTTGGAATCATGAGTTGTTTATTTAAGCTAGTATTTATTACTTAGCATTTATTTGAAAGTCCAGCTGGTTATTTTTGTTCGGGTCAGGCAATGGATAATGCTATAATGGCACAAGCCAAGTCCAGTATAGCATCGCCCATTGGTCCTTCTTTCCTCATCCAGATTGGCCTTGGTTGGGATGAGCTAGCTTCCTTCGGAAGTAGTCTAGCTAACTTTTTGGGTTTTGACTTTGTGTCATCTCCCCTGTCCTTTGTGACATGTTACATTGTTATGGTTCCGGTATCGGGGTTTTCTCTTCAGCTTTTATGTTACTATGAAGATGTTGATTGGTTGATTGTTGAAGCTGCACAGCAATCCTTTATTTGGTTCTATAAGTTGGGAAACCTTGGCTAATATCCTTTGTTATTTGTTTATTTCCGCTGCTATCTGTTAACTGCTAATTGCTATGTGCTATATGTGATTTATTATTGCTTATTGCATCATAGCATGTCATGTAGTTGCATTAGTAACTTATTGAGATTTATCTCACCCCCTTTCTTTTATCTTTGTTTTTCCTTAACCCCCCAAGGAGGAAAGGATTAGTACTCGCTGATCACGAGAAGGACGTCGAGTGTGGAAGTAGCTTTTGGGAAGGTTGTTTTGGTTTGCATTATTTAAATGTATAACCTTTGGGATAGTGTCACCAAACATTGACGTCATTAAGAATTGTGTATTTTGTTGTTGTCAAGCTTGGATTTTTAAAACTTGTACAATTATCTTTTGGTATAAAATGGAATTTTTATCTTCAGTATTTTGGTATTTGTGTGTTAAGTCGACGTCCAGTTCGCGTGCTCTTGGCCCGCGGGGTCTGGGTCGCGACAGTTGGTATCAGAGCTATGGTTAGCTCTAAGTTTAATTATAGGTGGACTAGTATGACCTAGGAGGGTAGTCGTGTTCGGAGTGAGTAACGGTTGTTGTTTTATGCAGGCACTTATTCGAAATGGTTAGAAGAAGAAGTGGTGAAGGTAACGCCGGAACTTCAAATCAGAATGAAACAAGAGATGAAGCCCGTGCAATGTTTCAGGGTATGTTTGAGGCAGCCATGAAGGCTATTCATGACCAAGGGACGAGAGTAGAGCAAGCACCACCACCCCGATACGGTTTGGAGCAATTCTTGAAACTGAAACCGGCAGAGTATAATGGGGAACCCGATGTGAATAAGGCTGAGCTATGGATAGAATCAATGGAGAAAATTTACGATGTCTTTGGTTGCACTGGTGAGGATAAGGTCCGATTTGCGGCCTATAATCTTGTGGGTACCGCCGAGCATTGGTGGAAAGGGATTAAAGCAAGTTGGGACGAGACTAATACACCGTATGCGTGGGAATTGTTTGTGCGAAAATTCAAAGAGCATTTTATTCCGGTAGTTGATCAGAACCGGAAGGAGATCGAGCTTCTCAATTTGGACCAAGGCTTGTTGTCCGTGGCTCAGTACTCGACTAAGTTCACAGAATTAGCCAGGTACTGTGACTATCTTGTGAGGACGGAGGAGCAGAAAGCAATGAGGTTCATCTGAGGTTTGAAGACATCTATCCGGACTCAGCTTATAGCTCAGAGGATTTTGACATTCCAGGATGCCGTGGATCATGCATACCTAATCGAGCAAGATATTGGGGACCATAAGAGGAAGACCGAGGTCGCAAACATGGGTAAGCAAGGAAGTCATACCAAATCACAACCATATCAGCGTTCAGATAACCGAGGTAATTCGGGAGGACCATCTCAGTTTAAAGGACAACCCGCACCAAGGAATCCGGGTACTACTCTGGGGAACCAAAATAGGAGGCTTTGCACCTATTGTCAGAGGGAAGGCCATTCAGAGGACCGGTGTTGGAAGAAACAGGGAAAGTGTACCAATTGTGGACAGTTGGGGCATTTTGCAAAAGATTGCCCGAGGTTCATAGGCCAACCATCAGGGTCAGGAGCTGGTTTTTCTCAGGGCCAGAAAAGAGATGCTGCGGGAAAGCCCACGGTCCAAGGAAGGGTATTTTCCATGAATCAACAACAAGCTACAGATGATCCTTCCGTTATTGGAGGTATTGTTTCTGTGTCTAATGTGAGCGCTCGTGCGTTAGTAGATCCAGGATCATCGCATTCTTACATATCTGTGCAATTTGCTTCTTTGCTAAATGCTGCATTTGAGTCTTTACCTTATGTGCTAGAGGTGTCGACCCCTATAGGAGAATGTTTGGTGACAGATAGAGTATTCCGTGCTTGTGATGTGCTTATATGTGGTCGTGTCTTGTGTGCGGACTTGGTAGTCCTTCCGATTCAAGACTTTGATGTTATTTTGGGTATGGATTGGTTGAGCAAGTTTCATGCTTCTGTTGATTGTCGTAAGAAAATTGTTACTTTTTCTATTCCCAATGTGCCTAAGTTTGTTTTTTAGGCTAGTCCTTTGAGTAGAAAAATTCGTTTAATTTCTTACGTGAAAGCGAGAAAATTATTACATCGTGGTTGTGAGGGTTACTTGGCTAGTGTGCTTGATACCAAGAAAGAATCACCCGGTTTGGAAAGTGTTCGGGTAGTTAGAGAATTTCCCGATGTTTTCTCTTCTGAGTACGATATGCCGCCCGATCGAGAGATAGAGTTTTGTATAGATCTTCTACCAGGTACAGCTCCGATCTCAAAAGCACCTTATAGAATGGCCCCGGCAGAGTTGAAAGAATTGAAGGTCCAGTTGCAGGAGTTGCTTGATAGAGGGTTTATTCGACCTAGTGTTTCCCCGTGGGGAGCACCGGTTTTGTTTGTGAGAAAGAAAGACGGTTCGTTGAGGTTGTGTATTGATTACCGAAAGTTGAATCAGGTAACGGTGAAGAACAAATATCCTCTACCGCATATTGATGATTTATTCGATCAACTTCAAGGGTCGGTAGTATTTTCTAAACTTGATTTGAGGAGTGGGTACCATCAACTGAAGATTCGATCGGATGATATTCCGAAGACTGCTTTTCGCACTCGTTATGGTCATTATGGATTCTTGGTTATGCCGTTTGGGTTGACTAATGCACCGGCCGTGTTTATGGATTTGATGAACTGAATTTTCCATCCTTATCTTGATACGTTCGTAGTGATCTTCATTGATGATATACTTGTCTATTCTAAATCTCGAGAGGAGCACGATCAACATCTGAGGACAGTTTTATCAGTACTCGCAAAAGAACAGCTATTCGCAAAGTTGAGTAAGTGTGAATTTTGGCTCGAGAAAGTTTCATTTCTGGGGCATGTTATTTCTAAAGATGGGATTTCTGTGGATCCTTCGAAGATAGAAGCTATTGTTGATTGGAAGAAACCCGAGACAGTGACTGAGATGAGAAGTTTTCTGGGGTTAGCCGGATATTACCGGAGGTTTATAGAAGGGTTTTCACGGATTGCTACACCGATGACTCAGTTGACCCGAAAGAATGTTCCGTTTGTGTGGACTGAAAAATGTAATGACAGTTTTGAGGAATTGAAGAAGAGGTTGACTACTGCACCGATTCTTGCATTACCGAATGGGAACGACGACTTAGTGATTTATAGTGATGCATCGAAGGAAGGCTTGGGTTGTGTTTTAATGCAGAATGGGAAAGTGATCGCGTATGCTTCGAGGAAGTTGAGTCCGAGTGAACAAAATTATCCTACTCACGATATGGAATTGGCAGCTATCGTATTTTCTCTTCAGAAGTGGAAGCATTACCTTTACGGAGTGAAATTTGAGATTTTCACGGATCACAATAGTTTGAAGTACCTCTTCTCCCAGAAGGAACTGAATAATCGACAGCGCAGATGGATGGAACTTTTGAAGGACTATGATTGTAAAATATCTTATCATCCGGGAAAGGCGAATGTGGTAGCCGATGCGATTAGTAGAAAATTTTATATGGCTTCGATGATGGTTCGAGAGTGGAAAATGCTTGAGGATGTTCGAGATTGGTGTCCTCGTGAATCAAGACATGGGGCTATTCTTGCGAATATTAGGGTATCTCCAACCCTAATTCAGAGAATATAGGAAGCTCAGAGAGAAGATCCCGAGTTAGTGAAAATAATGGGTAAAATGAAAGAGAAGAACTTCGAGGATTTTTCTATCAGTCCGATTGGAGTATTGACTTTTCGTGGACGGTTGTGTGTACCCGACGTTGATGGAATAAAGAGGCAAGTTTTAGATGAGGGTCATAAATCGAGATATACTATTCATCCGGGTAGTACGAAGATGTACCAAGATCTGAAACAACAATTTTGGTGGAACAACATGAAGAGAGAAATAGCTGAGTATGTATCAAAGTGTTTAACTTGTTGTTGGAATTATGCTCTAGGCCCTTGAGAAAGGTCTTACGTTACATCATGTTCTCATTTGTTATGGAGATAACAACCTTGGGTTATTATATGTTTTACATGTTTATTATAATTATCCCCGTCCCTAGTACTTATGAAGAACTAGTATAGGTTTAATTGATGATCATGTGATGATCATGTGTATATGATACAGATTAGACTTATGGGTACTTATTGGTGAATAAGTACTGGACTTGACCCACCTATGAGATTTATGTCATGGTCAAATGTCATAATTAAATCTCATAATAGTTATATCATTGATATCCTTAGACCTGAGATTATTACAGTCTTCCACATGATGAACATTATGTTTGACGTACTCAAACGTCACCCCTAACCGGGTGGTTATAAAGGCTACGATTGGCATAATCAGATTCATGTAAGGAAAGGTAATAAGTCAAGATGGAATTTGTCCCTCTCTCAAGAGAGATATCCGCTTGGGCCTCTCGTAGAGTGAGATTGATGAAATGCGTGGCCGCGCTCAAATGAATTGATGAGATCAATACCATTTGCTCATTATCAATCTACTTGGATCGAGAAAGCATTGAACAAGATAAGTTGACATGGACCATGACTTATGTTCAATATGATATCGCGTGACAAATGGATTGTGATATGTTCTATTAAGGATTACGAACTTCTTTAAGTTATATTAATTGGGTAGTCATGATGGCTTGCTAGAGTCCGCTCATGATTTATGAGTTTGACCTTGGTTGGACTCATTACCAACTTAATATAATCCTATGGGGTCACACACAAAAGAACGAATTGTTTAAAAGGCTAAAAATGACTTTTTGCTGGTGCTCGGCCGAGCACCTCAAAGGACTCGGCCGAGCATGAGAAACAGAAAGTTTTGGCAAAGAGGTGCTCGGCCGAGCACCTTATATGACTCGGCCGAGCAGGCCCTGTTTGGGCCAAAAATCTGATTTCGTGTTTTGACGGGTTTTGACCTATTTCTCCTAAAAGGTTTAGGACTAATGAGTTTAAATACCTCTCTCTTAACCCTAATCAGTATGGATTGATATTGTATCATTATTGGTAGCCTCCGTGTGTTTGAGAAACATATTCTTGAGTTTAGATTAAGAATCAAAAAGCTCAAGAACACCAAAATTCATATAGCCTTTGAAGATTAGAAAAGCGTGTTTTCTAATGGGTCTAGCAATCCAGATCTAGAATCGTTCTAGATATTCGTTCGTGTGTGGATACACATAGAGGATGTTTGGTTTAACATCTCAAAGTTCGTGTTCCTGTAATCGTGATCCGAAGAACGCGAAGAACGAGGAGATCAAATCTAAAGCTTGAAGACTTGAAGATTTGAAGATTCGAAAATCTTAAAGCTCCATCACGGTTAGTATTCTAAATTCAACTCCGTATTAATTTAATCATCTTGATTGGATCTAGGCTTTTGGGTTTTAATTCTGCTGCGCATGTTTGCTCAAAACCCAACAGTGGTATCAGAGCCCCGTTCATCATGATTATTTTAATAATATCATGTTAATAATATAATTGGATTATATGTGTTGGCTTGTTATTTGAATTTAGATTCTTGATGTTTATGTGATTTGAATTTTATGTATGTATATGTGATATATAGAGATCATAAAAATCGTACCGTTTAAATACGTTATGTGGGATCTAAGATTGCGATAATAATTTGATTATTATGTTCCTTGTGATCATAAAAATTAATTGGATTGATTTGTTGATGATCCTTGATTCATGAATAAATTGTTTATTCAAGGCTTTGATGAGCATGATGATTTGATCATCATGAACACCAAAACCTAATTGAATCAGGAAAGCAATTTTAGAATTAAAATTCAAAAATTCTATTCTGACAGGCGTGCTCGGCCGAGCACCTCATAAGACTCGGCCGAGCAGATGAATCAGAAGGGTACAGATTTTAAAACGCACAGGTGCTCGGCCGAGCACCCCAAAGGACTCGGCCGAGCAGAAGGATTTTGGACAGAATTTGTTTTTCAGATGGCTGGTTTTGGAAACCGTGTTTCCTGAAATTAATTGTCTTGTTTGAAATCACTTTGGATTGAATTTGTTTGTCAGATGGCTGGTTTAAGAAACCGTGTTTCCTGAAAACAAATCTCAAGGTCAAAGTAATAAATTGATGAGACAAAAGAATTTAGAATCGAGTTACTTTATGTAAGGGATTGTGGATGCCTTTTGGCTTAGTTTCGACCTTACATAGTTGTTTCTTCTAGTTTCTAAATTTGGTACGGGATTGTGGATGCCTTCTTGGCTTAGTTTCGACCGTACAATCGTGCTCTCAATTATGTGTTAAAGAATTTATCCCCATAAATCAATCACATGATATCATGGTTTAATTAATGAGATTAATTAAATCATTAACCGATGCTTTACATGTTATGTGCTCATTAACGTGTTGTATGCTATATGAGATGAACCTTCTTAAAATTTTTAAGTCATGTGCCAACCCATGATAGACACTTGTGAGTACACTGGGTATTTTCATGTGGGCTCTGCCAAAGCGAGGTGCATTGATTCTATCAGTGTATGAGCAAGATGAGTGAATGAGAGTTTCCTATGCGTCTATCATGGTTTGACTTAATTAGGCTATCAAAAGACAAAGTTTTGGGCCTAAGGCACAAGATGAGATTAAAACATGTTTGACATAAGATGTCTAATTAAATCTCATAAAAGATCTAAGAGTCACATATGATGTGATTGATAAAAGTTATCTACCTAATTAATTTAATTTTGAGCAGTATCGCCAAAGCGGACTTGAAATTAAATTAAAGTTGGATCTTAGCCCTCATAAATTATATTATACAATTATTGTATATGAAGGTTATATAATTTAGTGGGAGTATTTATGAAATACAAATAATTTATCTCTTAAATGATTGGTATGAAATATAAGTGTATATTTATTTGCATATTTGTAGAATATTATTTTAAACTTTAATTATGTTCGTTACTGCGATCTGTTCTTCAGAATGGAAATTATTCATGAGCTTAAGAATTGTTCTAAAGCAAGAATGGAAATTATACATTCTTAATAATCCTGAGTAACCTAAATTGCAAAATTAATTTGATTAATATGTTGCGTAGGATCATCAAAATTTAATTTGATTAACTTGTTGATGATCTTAGATTCATGAATAAATTGTTTATTCTTGGTTTTGATAATCATGGTGATTTGATCACCATGAGCACCAAATCCTAAATGAATCAAGAAATGCAATTATAGGATAAATTTGGAAATTTAAAATCTACCGCTTCTAAGATAAATATTTTGAGTTGAATTTAATTATCAGATGATTGGTTTCAGAAACCATGTTTCCTGAAATTAAATGTCAAGTTCAAGATTAATCTGGGATTGAATCTAATTTCAGACGGCTGGTTTGCGAAACCAAGTTTCCTGAAAAGTGATGTCAATTAAGAATTCAGATAAACTAAAATTAGAATCTTGAATTTTTCTTGATTGCTGAAGTTAGTCGAATTGATGAGACATTGGTTTGTGCTCTCAATATCTGAACTATCATGCGGAAAGATGATGACCTAAGTCGAAAATTCGATTTTGACTTTATGATTTTCTAAAAGGAATGATTAAAAGCTAAAGGTAAGACAAACGTTGTCAAACCTAAAGAAAATAATTGTGGCTAAAATTATGACTCTGAATAATGCAATTTGGTAATGTGGCAATTTGATTGACCATTTAAAATTGCAATCAAAATTTTGGATGATCAATAAAAGGTGAATGGTAGTGAAACAACCATAAAGGATATTTATGCTATAAAATTAATCTTTCTAATTTTAATCATTGGGTATTGGATACCGGATTGGATCCCACATTTGTATAAATGTGCAACAATTAATAAAAGGAAAGACTACTTATAAAAGGTAAAGTTAATCTGCGAATGATAATGATGCAAGAGTTGCAACATTGTTCGTGGAACACTTATGAAGTGGCTTTGCTCATTAAGTAGAAAGTATTATTTTGCTATAAGATAATGAAGGATATTTATTTCTTATTTGGAATAAGAAAGAGATTTATTTATTATGATTTGCTTTATCGTATTGTTAAATCATATAAATAAATCTCATATCCTAAATCTTGAAGAACAAAATAATAAATAAGACTATAACATAAATAATTAAATTCTCAAGGCATTATTGTTTTGATCAAATAAATGAGAAACGCATATCTAAAATTCCATGGGACGGAGTTTTAAAGTCATACGATTTTGAATCATATGATTTATGCAAATCTTATTTACTTGGATTAAGACAACTTTTACTAGGAGTAGTAAAAGGCTGATATCTTATTAGACTTAATACATGTCGATGTATATGGTTCATTAAGTAGCAATGCTAAAAGAGGATTTTGGTAACTTGGCAAAATTATTCAGAAATCCCGATTCGATCGTGATAATGAATAATTGAACCAAGAATTTGACAATCATCTTTAGGTTGTGAAATTGTTTCACAAATTAACTCCACCGAGAACACCATTTAGAATGATGTGTCTACGTGGAGGTGTAGAACCTTATTGGATATGGTTCATTAGATGATAAAGTTAAACTGATCTTCCATTATTTATTTTGGGGTTATGTTTTGGAAACCGCTATAATTACACTAATTTGAGTTCCATTAAAATAGGTTCAAAGGTACCATATGTGATATGGAATGAAAGAAAACTTGGTTTGTCTTTCATAAAGATTTAAGATGGTGACACTTTTTGCGAAAAGACTTGTTTGGAACAAGCTCACACTTAAATCTAATAAATGTATTTTCATGGGATATCCCAAGGAAACTTGAGGATACTATTTTACTTCTAAGAAACAAATTGTTTGTTGCTTGTAATGGTACTTTTCTAGGTAGATTGTTTATCTCTAAAAAAATCAGTGGGAGTAAAATATATCTCGAATGGTTCGAGACCTAGAAGATAACATAGAACCTTAGATGGAAGTTGAATGAACTTTCGCAAGGAGTTGTGAAAATTCGTTCAAATTACACAAGTTAATTGCATATATGATAGGATACAATCTATAATGAGAAATATTGGATTTCTTATTAAAGAAAGTATAAGATGTAAAATTCATTGAGAATGGTATATTTACTTCCTATCAAAATGCAATGTCCGCTCCATTTTAGATTAATGGCCTGGAGTCATAAAATCTAAAAGGCAATCCATGTATATTAATCAAGTTTGGAACTTGATCTTTCTAACCTAAGGTGTAAAAACCAAAGGATGGAATCAAGTTTTCTTGGAGAAAACTAACATGGGTAGCAAAGGAACATACTAATTAAGCAAGATTAAATGTGAAAAGGTTGACTCATATTTCGACTATGATAAAACTTTCTCACTTGAAGTCATGCTTTAAGTTATTAGAATTCTCATTGTCATATCTTCATATTTGGAATATGAAATTTGACAAATGGATATCAAAACAGCGTTTCTTAACGGGAACTCACTTAAGGATGTATTGGATACAACCTGAAGGTTTTGATAGTCTAGAAATTCTAATAAAGTATGTATGTTGCGGAAATCCATGAGATGGATTGAAGCAAGCTTCTTGGAGTTGAAACAATCATTTTGATGGAGCGTTCAAATCGTTTGAAATTCATCAATAATGAGACTTGTGTTTGCTAAGAAATTAGTGGGAGCATAGTCTAATTCCTAGTCTTAAATATATGTCTAACATATAGTTCATTTGAAAGAGTTTCTTAATGAAAGGACTTAGGAATAAGCCGCTTATATCCTTGAAATTAATATCTATTGATATTAATCTAGGAAGTTGATTGGTTTGTGTTAAAGTACTTATGGAGACAATGTACTGAATTGTTCAGTATGCAAGACTCTTGGAGAAGAACTTGCGAAGTTGTCTAATGACAGTGTTCTTGGCAAGACTTAGTCTTAGTGGAAGACTAATGAGCAAGAATACATTATTAGGATTCCATATGCTTCGGCAATTGGATCTATCATGAATGTCATATTATGTACTTAGACGGTATAACTCGTATACTTGGAGTATGATGAGAACATACTAATCATATCCTAGTGAAAGTCACTAGATAATGATCAAGAATATCCTTGTGTACTTGAGAAGAACTAAGGATGCATTCTTGATGGTTGTTGACATGGGAGATGATCTAGTAAATGGTTACATAGATGCATGCTTCCACATCGACAAGGGTAAATCGCAGTACAAACATATGTTTAAATAAGTGCTATTAGTTGGAATAGTTCCAAGCAAATACACTATAAATATTCTATGAATAAAATTAAGTATTTGGTTACAAGAGTTGTAACTAAGGGAATTGTTTGAATATAGATGTTATTAGTAAAAACTAGAAATAGTTTCTAGTAATACTAATCATATGGACCTTTGTTGTGAAATAACGGCTATTGCACAAGCTAAGGTGCCAAGGGCGCATCTATGATCCAAACACGCACTCAGACGTTTCCATCTCTACGAGAAATCGTTGACATGGGAGATGTCAAAATATGCAAAATGCCTTATGGTGATAACAAGGATAATTATCTTACATGTGCTCACTTGCAAAAATGATGGAGATCATAACTTATCTCAATGGGTATTGGATACACGTTGATTGGGCCTAGTGCAAGTGGGAGATTGTTGGAATTATGCTCTAGGCCCTTGAGAAAGGTCTTACGTTACATCATGTTCTCATTTGTTATGGAGATAACAACCTTGGGTTATTATATGTTTTACATGTTTATTATAATTATCCCCGTCCCTAGTACTTATGAAGAACTAGTATAGGTTTAATTGATGATCATGTGTATATGATACAGATTAGACTTATGGGTACTTATTGGTGAATAAGTACTGGACTTGACCCACCTATGAGATTTATGTCATGGTCAAATGTCATAATTAAATCTCATAATAGTTATATCATTGATATCCTTAGACCTGAGATTATTACAGTCTTCCACATGATGAACATTATGTTTGACGTACTCAAACGTCACACCTAACCGGGTGGTTATAAAGGCTACGATTGGCATAATCAGATTCATGTAGGGAAAGGTAATAAGTCAAGATGGAATTTGTCCCTCTCTCAAGAGAGATATCCGCTTGGGCCTCTCGTAGAGTGAGATTGATGAAATGCGTGGCCGCGCTCAAATGAATTGATGAGATCAATACCATTTGCTCATTATCAATCTACTTGGATCGAGAAAGCATTGAACAAGATAAGTTGACATGGACCATGACTTATGTTCAATATGATATCGCGTGACAAATGGATTGTGATATGTTCTATTAAGGATTACGAACTTCTTTAAGTTATATTAATTGGGTAGTCATGATGGCTTGCTAGAGTCCGCTCATGATTTATGAGTTTGACCTTGGTTGGACTCATTGCCAACTTAATATAATCCTATGGGGTCACACACAAAAGAACGAATTGTTTAAAAGGCTAAAAATGACTTTTTGCTGGTGCTCGGCCGAGCACCTCAAAGGACTCGGCCGAGCATGAGAAACAGAAAGTTTTGGCAAAGAGGTGCTCGGCCGAGCACCTTATATGACTCGGCCGAGCAGGCCCTGTTTGGGCCAAAAATCTGATTTCGTGTTTTGACGGGTTTTGACCTATTTCTCCTAAAAGGTTTAGGACTAATGAGTTTAAATACCTCTCTCTTAACCCTAATCAGTATGGATTCATATTGTATCATTATTGGTAGCCTCCATGTGTTTGAGAAACATATTCTTGAGTTTAGATTAAGAATCAAAAAGCTCAAGAACACCAAAATTCATATAGCCTTTGAAGATTAGAAAAGCGTGTTTTCTAATGGGTCTAGCAATCCAGATCTAGAATCGTTCTAGATATTCGTTCGTGTGTGGATACACATAGAGGATGTTTGTTTTAACATCTCAAAGTTCGTGTTCCTGTAATCGTGATCCGAAGAACGCGAAGAACGAGGAGATCAAATCTAAAGCTTGAAGACTTGAAGATTTGAAGATTCGAAAATCTTAAAGCTCCATCACGGTTAGTATTCTAAATTCAACTCCGTATTAATTTAATCATCTTGATTGGATCTAGGCTTTTGGGTTTTAATTCCGCTGCGCATGTTTGCTCAAAACCCAACACTTGTCAGCAGGTCAAAGCCGAGCATCAGAGACCCGCAGGACTACTTCATCCATTAGAGATTCCGGAGTGGAAATGGGAACATGTAACTATGGATTTTGTTACGGGGCTACCTCGTACCCGTAGGAAGTTTGACAGTGTTTGGGTAATCGTGGATAGACTGACCAAGACTGCCCATTTCTTACCGATTGATATTAGATACTCGATGGAGAAACTTGCGACCCTTTATATAAATGAGATTGTGAGATTGCATGGGGTTCCCGTTAGCATTGTGTCGGATCGTGACCCGAGGTTTACTTCTAGATTCTGGAAAGCGTTACAGGAAGCTTTGAGTACCGATTTGAGATTCAGTACAGCTTTTCACCCTCAGACTGACGGTCAATCCGAGAGGGCTATTCAGATTTTAGAGGATATGTTGCGAGCTTGTTCGATAGACTTTTCTGATTCTTGGGATATTCATTTACCTCTAGTGGAGTTTTCTTATAATAACAGTTATCAGGCTAGTATCGAGATGGCTCCTTACGAAGCTTTATATGGGAGAAAGTGTAGATCGCCTATCTGTTGGGATGAAATCGGGGAAGCAAAGATATGGGGTATCGATTTGGTTCAGAATGCAGTTGAGAAAGTCAAAGTTATTCGGGATCGATTGAAGACAGCCCAGCGTCGAGATAAGAGCTATGCGGACCACCGAAGACGTGATCTTAATTTTTAGATTGGAGACCTTGTGTTCTTGAAGGTATCTCCGAAGGTGGGTATTCGAAGGTTTGGGAAGAAAGGTAAATTGGCTCCGAGGTTTATAGGGCCGTTTGAGATTTTGGAAAAAGTGGGACTTCTTGCTTATCGACTTGCGTTACCATCTTCTTTAGACCGATTGCATAACGTCTTCCATGTTTCTATGCTTCGGAAGTATTTGCATGATCCATCTCACGTGTTACCGAGGGTACCCGAGGATGTAGAGCCTGACATGTCATATGAGGAACGACCGGTTCGGATTCTAGATACTAAAGTCCAAGAATTGAGGAATAAGAGCATAGCTTTGGTTAGGGTTCTATGGAGGAATCACAATGTCGAAGAGTCGACGTGGGATCTTCGAGAAGAGATGGAACGGAAATATCCGTGGCTTTTTTTTTCCGGGTAAGTACCTTTAAAATTCAGGTCGAATTTTCTTTAAGGAGGAGTGAATGTCACGACCCGAAAACCCGTCTCTATTTTCTTAGTAGTAAATATTTATTTATTTATTTATTTGCTTATAATTTTAATTATCTAAATATTTATGTGTGCATTTATACCTCATAATATTTTTATGTCTAGCATTTTAATTGATCATTTGTGCTAGTGTAGAATTTGGGTCTTAGTTGTTAGTGGGGAAAATGGGTTTAATGTGGTAGTAGTAGAGGGGACCTAAGTGTAAAAGTTTAAATCATTTTTTACTTACTCCCTCCTTCCCCCTCATCTCCCTCACTTTCTCCCTCACTCTCCTGCACACACACACACACTCAATCTCTCTCTCTCTCTCTTCCATGGTTGAAAAGGTAAGAAAGTTCCCCTCCCTATTTCCTTCATTTTAGTCATCTTCTTCTCATCTTTTCTTAGTGCTCATTTTATGAAATGTGTTTAGATCGTCGATAGGATCGTGTAGAGCCAAAAATATTTGAATTCCGTCTCATTCCGTAAAATTCAAGTAAGTTGCTTTTCCCCCATTTTTATGCTAAAATATTCATAGCTTGTTTGTATGATGCTTTGTGGATATATATGGTGTTTTGGTTGAGTTCAGAACTCATTTGGGTTTTTGATTGATTTTTGTGATATTTTGAATGTTGGGATTTAAACCTTGATTTGGGTTTCTAGATGTTGTCATTTAGGTCCTATTCAAGTTTATAAGTTGTTTTGGTTCATTGTTATGCTTATTGGAAGTCTTTATTTTGAGTATTTGAGAATTGGTAAGAATTTGGTTTGTTTTGGTAAGAATTTTGATGAACCCAGCTGAAAATCCTACCCAGTTCGTCGACCGAGCGCCCGCCCGGGTTGAGCCAGGCGCCTGCCTACCTGGCCAATTTCTTCGACCAACCTTCTGTTTCTAGTGAGCGCCCGCCCGAACCTTTCTGAGCGCCCGCCCGCCCCTGTTTAGGCGCCCGCCCGCCTCTGATTCCTGGCAGTCTCTTTTGTTTGGTTTAGGCTTTGTTTGTATATTAGGTATAGACTTTGGGTGTCACTCTAATTAATTTAAATGGACATTGTGGGATACTCTAGTGTTGAAAATGGTTCCTTCGTGAACAAATGTGTTATGGGATTTGATTAATTATTATTTGGAATTGGGTTGAGCACTTTATTATGTGTGGTTGGTTTTCTTTCATATTCTTGGTGATTATTTGGTATGGTTCCCTACTTTGGAATCATGAGTTGTTTATTTAAGCTAGTATTTATTACTTAGCATTTATTTGAAAGTCCAGCTGGTTATTTGTGTTCGAGTCAGGCAATGGATAATGCTATAATGGCACAAGCCAAGTCCAGTATAGCATCGCCCATTGGTCCTTCTTTCCTCATCCAGATTGGCCTTGGTTGGGATGAGCTAGCTTCCTTCGGAAGTAGTCTAGCTAACTTTTTGGGTTTTGACTTTGTGTCATCTCCCCTGTCCTTTGTGACATGTTACATTGTTATGGTTCCGGTACCGGGGTTTTCTCTTCAGCTTTTATGTTACTATGAAGATGTTGATTGGTTGATTGTTGAAGCTGCGCAGCGATCCTTTATTTGGTTCTATAAGTTGGGAAACCTTGGCTAATATCCTTTGTTATTTGTTTATTTCCGCTGCTATCTGTTAACTTCTAATTGCTATGTGCTATATGTGATTTATTATTGCTTATTGCATCATAGCATGTCATGTAGTTGCATTAGTAACTTATTGAGATTTATCTCACCCCCTTTCTTTTATCTTTGTTTTTCCTTAAACCCCCCCAGGAGGAAAGGATTAGTACTCGCTGATCACGAGAAGGACGTCGAGTGTGGAAGTAGCTTTTGGGAAGGTTGTTTCGGTTTGCATTATTTAAATGTATAACCTTTGGGATAGTGTCACCAAACATTGACGTCATTAAGAATTGTGTATTTTGTTGTTGTCAAGCTTGGATTTTTAAAACTTGTACTATCATCTTTTGGTATAAAATGGAATTTTTATCTTCAGTATTTTGGTATTTGTGTGTTAAGTCGATGTCCAGTTCGCGTGCTCTTGGCCCGCGGGGTCGGGGTCGCGACACCATCCATCTTCGTTGTCTATTATTCAACTCTTTCTGGGAGAAAAGATACTTCAAACTCTGATGATCTGTGAAAATCTCAAACTTTGCTCCATAAAGATAATGTTTCCACTTGTGCAACGCAAAGACAATAGCTGCAAGCTCCATGTCATGGGTAGGATAATTCTGCTCACTCGGAGTCAACTTCCTCGAAGCATATGCAATTACCCTTCCATTTTGCATTAATACACACCCGAGGCCTTCTTTAGAAGCATCACTATATATTACCAAATCATCATTATCATTAGGTAGGTCAAGAATAGGAGCTGTAGTCAATCTCTTCTTCAACTCTTCAAAGCTAACTTGACATTTTTCATCCCACACATAAGGAACATTATTTCGAGTCAACTGGGTCAAGGAAGTTGCAATCTTAGAAAACCCCTCAATGAACCTTCTGTAGTACCCCGCTAACCCCAAGAAGCTTCGAATTTCTGTAACTGATTCTGGCCTCTTCCAATTCACAATAGCCTCAACTTTGGATGGATCAACTGATATACCTTTATTAGAAATCACGTGCCCAAGAAAAGATACTTCATTGAGACAAAAAGCACACTTACTGAATTTAGCAAACAACTGCTTCTCACGAAGAATAGATAAAACCATTCGTAAATGCTGTTCATGCTCCTCCCGGGACTTGGAATAAACAAGAATATCATCAATAAATACAACCACGAAGGTATCAAGATAAGCTTTAAAGACCCTATTCATCATATCCATAAAAACAGCCGGAGCATTAGTCAACCTGAAAGGCACAACAAGAAACTCATAATGACCATATCTACTACGAAAAGCAGTTTTAGAAATGTCTTCAGAACGGATTTTCAACTGGTGGTACCCACTCCTCAAGTCAAGTTTTGAAAAGACAACCGACCCTTGAAGTTGATCAAATAAATCATCAATATGAGGTAGCGGATATTTGTTCTTTATAGTTACCTGATTCAGCTTTCTGTAATCAATACACAATCTCAAGGACCCATCTTTCTTTTTGACAAATAATACTGGAGCTCCCCACGGGGATACACTAGGACGAATGAATCCTCGATCAAGTAGCTCTTGCAACTGGACCTTCAACTCTTTCAATTCCGCTGGGACCATTCTGTAAGGTGCCTCAGATATAGGAGCCGTACCTGGAAGTAAGTCAATACAGAACTCGATTTCTCGGTCAGGAGGCATAGTATACTCAGAAGAAAATACATCTGAAAATTCTTTAACAATAGGCACATACTCAATATCAGGAACCCTTTTAGTAGTATCCAAAACACTAGCCAAATACCCCGCACAACCACGGTTCAACAACTTTCTAGCCTTCACATAAGAAATAATTCGAATCTCTCTACCCCAGGGAACAGTTTCAAAAGTAAATTTAGGAACATTAGGGATAGAAAATGTGACCACTTTTTTAGCACAATCAACAGACGCATGATATTTACCCAACCAATCCATACCCAAGATAATATCAAAATCTTGTAATGGTAAGATAACTAAATCAGCAGGTAAAACATGCTCACGTATATGCACATCACACGAATGCAACACCTCATTGGTCACCAAACACTCCCCTATAAGAGTAAACACCTCTAACACATAAGGTAGAGATTCAGAAGACAAATGCAATCAAGAAGCAAAATGCATAGACACATAAGAATGCGATGAGCCAGGGTCTATAAGTGTACGTGCCCTCAAACTAGACACAGAAATAATACCTCCTATCACGTTAGAGGAATCTGAATCCTGTTGTTGAGAAATGGCAAAGACACGACCCTGAACCTTAGGCTTTCCTGAAGAATCCCTCTTCTGGCCCTGAGAAGACCCAACTACACTTCCCGATGCCTGCATCTTAAACTTAGGGCAATCCCTCTGAAAATGACCCAACTGACCACAATTCAAACATTTGCCCTGTTTCTTCCAACATCTTTCTTCTGAATGCCCTTCTTTCTAACAATAATTACAGACTCCTCTGCTCTGACTCCCTGAAGTGTTACTTTGATTTCTATTACCTGACTGTCTTTGAAAAGACCCTTTGAATTGTGAAGATCCACCTTGATTTCCTCTATTATCACCACGTTGTTGTTGTTGCCTAACTTGCTTCCCTGCGCCTAACAACTCCATTTTCTTCTTATGTTCCTCAATATCATGCTCCACCTGGTAGGCTCGATCAACTGCATCTTGAAAATCTTGCAACTTGTGGGATACTAGCTGAGTTCTAATCACAGTTTTCAAAGCTTTCACAAACCTCGTAGCCTTTCTCTCCTCAGTTGCCACTAAGTGAGTACAATACCTGGACAACTCTGAAAATTTAGCTGAATACTGAGCAATTGACATAGAACCTTGCTCCAAGCTAAGAAACTCCATTTCCTTCTTGTCTTGATCTACCCGGGGAATGAAGTGTTCTTTAAACTTTTCCAGAAAATTCTCCCAAGTGTAAGGTACATGAGACTCATCCCATTTAGTTTTTAAAGCTTTCCACCAATGCTCGGCAGCTCCATTCAGCTTATAGGTAGCAAACCTGACTTGATCTTCCTCAGAACATCTCAAAGCATCAAAGATCTTTTCCATTAATTCAATCCACCTTTCAGTCTTAGATACATCAGGCTCTCCATCATACTCCATAGGCTTCATTTTCAGAAACTGTTCTAGGCCATATCTTGGTGGTACCTGTTCCCTCTCTTGCCTCTGATCATTTAAAGTTTTCATTGCTGCTTCGAACATTCCTTGAAACATAATTTGAGCCTCTTCTCTGGCATCCCCTTGCCCCGAAGAGCCAGCCTGATCTCCTTCATTCTAAACCATTTTTAATGAATACCTACATAGAACACTCAACGTTACTCACTCTATACTCTACTACCCTCCTAGGTCATTTAGTCATTCTAGACCATCTACAACCTAGCTCTGATACCAATTGTCGCCCCCCAGACCCGTAGTCCTACTTGGCCCCACGCTCGGGACACGAGTGTGGGTACTCTATACTCTACGAAAGTACTTAGCCCGAAGGCTTACAAACTTTTATACAAAAGTACATACACCCACATTATCCAAAATAGATGTGACAATAGGAAGTACGGGTACTCTACCCAAAAGGTTTTACATTTACATAATGTAACCTTAACAAAACAAGTCCCAACTCTTACCACTCCAACGTCCTCCCGTGCCAAAGTGTCCTATCCCCTGGACCCGCCTTTATCTAAAACAGTAAACAAATAAAGGGTGAGAATAAATCTCAGTAAGATACTAAAATGCAACTACGTTTCATGCTAAAATGATAATCATAAAGAATAGTATCATAGCAATCACATAGCACATAGTATGAGAGGTAAAATCAACTCATATACCACAATTACCACATAGGCCACACTCCGGTGGATACTAAGCCAAGGTTTACCCAATAACATAACTGTCTGAGAATACCATCTGAGAAAACCAACTGAGAAAACCATCTGAGCAGCATAAATAGCTGAAGCTGGGATCCCGAAAACCAAACCATAACCATAAGAACCCAAGTAATAATGGGGAAATATGACACAAAGTCATAACCCAAATGCTCACCAAAGGGAGAGATTCATCCCATCTAAGGCCAATCTGGACTGGGGAAACAGAGAAGGCACAGCGGACACCTTATAGTGAACTTGGCTTGTGTGCCACTATAATTCTCCCACCGCCTGACACAAGGTACCAATGGAAAACCTTATAGTGAACATACTCGTACCACTATAATTCTCCCATTGCCTGACTCCACAACAAGACCAGCTGGAGTTTCCACAAGAAGCACAGTAATTAATACTTGCTAAACAACAACAACCGGGGCAATGATTCTAAAATAAGGAACCAATCCAAACACATCAAAAGATGTACATAAAGGATCACTCACAAAGAGTCTACAACAACATGATTCAAGGTCACAATACATTCTTGCACACACTTGAACACCCTTCTCATTAACCATGACAATATCCCAGGACACTCATATATTAGTCCTAGACAATACCCCAAGGATTAAACCAAATATAACCTTCTATATCTTACCTTAACCAAACAATAAGATTCAGGGGAAAGTGTGCGGCCGCCCAAAACAGGGTGTGCGGTCGCACACATTCTGTTTTCCCAAGAACAAAATCTTCCAGAGAGATGTGCGGCCGCACGCCGCTTTTGAGCGGCCGCCCAACACACTCGACAGGCCAAAACCAAAATGATTCATACTCCTTTCATTACACCGTCCCAAAAATACAACACTTAACATTTATAACTTTACTAAGACTACAAAATCAGTCTCAAAACAACTTTAATACTACTTTGAACCCAACCAAACCAACATACTAAATACTCCCTTTGTCCCAAAATTACAAGTATAACAAATATTACCCAAATCACAAAATAACAATTACAAGTATCAAGTATAACATATATGACCATTTTAACATTTAAAGGGGAATTAGTAACTTACTTATTTCCGAAAAAAGTATCGCTGAAATAAGTTTTGTTCGGATAGAAATGACCTATTCAACGCCATGATCATTTTTATATAATTAGTTTTTAAAACAGATAAGTAAATAAAAAGAATTAAATCGAAATGGGTTGAACTTACCTTTTTCTCTTTAACCCTAAGAAGAAACGACAAAGTTGCTGAAAGAAATTAACACAGAGAAAGAAGAGAGAGAAGGAGAAGTTATACTAAAGTTTTCTACCCATTTTACATTTTGGTCACTAGACTTTCAAATTCAACACTTAAGCCCCTTAACTTATATTTTCAACAAGGACCCTAAAATTTCAACTTAATCATTTAACTCCTTTAATCACTATTATTACTAACTAAGTAAATAACACAAATAATCAAATAAGATGTGCAAATCATAAAATATGATGCAACACATAAAATGCACACATAAGTCAAATAAAAATCCCCCAAAATATAAAATAAATAGGGACGGGTTTTGGGGTCGCTACATTAGTCCCCAGACTTTCATAAATTCCATATCAGCCCCTGAACTTCCAGTTTGCTGCAGTTTGGTCCTAAAGTTTTAGAACTGGCAGATTGGTCCCTGAAATATGTAATCTTTGCACAACAGTCCTTAGCCTTCCCAACTTCGATCAATTAAGCTCATTTTCTCCCCCTTTCTTCTAGATTGAGCATATAATCACCCTAGACAACAAAAACATAAAAGACCCAAATCAAATAACAAAAGCTTGAGAACAAAGCAATAATTAAGCTTAAAAGTATCTAATAGAATGAGTAAAAACCAATTCATCACAACCCCATCAAGAGTGAGTGGGAAGCATTGTGCCATTATTTGAGGAGACACTTTCTTTGGTAGCATGGCCCAAATGTAAGAGTCAACATGAGCATCGGGACAAGAGTTGCCATTGAACTTTCCAATATCGGGCATTTTGAATTTTTTGGGGAGGGCCACCATTGTGTTCATGAGAAAAGAAGCTTGATGAAGATCGGTGCTCGGGCCCTTGTGCAAATTTAGCCCACTAAGCTTTTGGTCAATGTAAGACATGATAGCGTTGACAAAACCAGTGTCGATGCTTAGGACCTCTTTCCTTTCGTTTGTGAGCCCCTTCAATTGGTTCTCGAGCTTAGCAAGTTCTTTCTTATGGGCCATTCTCTCATGTTTGAGATGGGCTTACCACAAATCATCCTTGCGTTAGGCATTCTCGGTGAGTGCATCAATTTGTCCTTTCAGTGCTTTGATCATGTTGGCTATATCCTCGTTGGACCGGGAAAGATTACCACAGTTGTTGTTGCCGTCGGAAGCCATTGGACCTATTGAAGAACACGGTTGATGTTAGGATGGCCCCACAAACACCTTTTGGGTAAAATTATTTAACCCACAAACAAGAAAAAGACTCAACCACATAAGGAAAAATTATTTTTTATTTATTTATTTATTGACAAAGTCGGAAGGACGTAGTCCTTTTTGGGATTTCTAGAAAAAATAGGGGAATCGTCACACTAGTATATAGACCTTCCCGCGGTCCCATATACTCATCAGATTCCACCACGCTTGTGATACTTACATGTGACGGGATTAAACTAAATTAATGTCATAAATCATACATGCGGGGACAAAGATTTATTTCGTCCATAATAACCACTTGGGGACGGAGTTTTATTTCGTCCATAATAACCACTTTTTTCTTTTAGAAATGGCATGTATTATTTGATGACATTAGTTTACGGAAATCTCGGCACATGAAAACCGACTTGGTCACGGAGTGTTAGAACCTAGACTAAGAATGTTTTGGCTTGTGCTCGGCTAAAGAGAGGCTTAAGGTCACCCCCGGCATATAGTCGTGAACTACGGCACGGGTTGAGGTTTACCGCTTTGAGAGAGTCAAGGTCGGGTGGAGCTTGAAACTCTCTAGGACGGGCCTCGACGGGTTTGGGGTTGGACTTGTGCGACTCGATAGTGAGCAATTCATAGGAATATGTGCATGTAGTGTGAGGTCAAGCCAAGTGACAAATATTTTTTTTCAAAGAAATAAAAAACAAAATAAACACATATTTACAACTTTTGAATCACCCGTGTGACCGATAAAATAAACAGAAAGTAAAATCATTCATGTGCAGGCCCGGTGCCCACACACTGTCAAAACTGTTCTGTTTCTGTGCACTGTTCTGTTCTGGAAATGCGCCCAGAAGCGCGTGCATTGGGCTACCTACTTGGGAGGCGCGCGCACGAGAGGAAGTGGGGCTGGGGCGCCCGCTTCTGGGTGAAAACCTGCAAATCAGTGGGTTCAAGGGACTGCCTTGACCCTAAATAATAAATCTTTCCCCTGCAATAATTGTTAGCACAAAACATGAAATGGAAGGACAAGAAGGAAGGTGGGCGATTCTGGTAATTGGGGTCGGACGCGCGCGCTTTAGGCCAAGAAAGCCAGAGGCGCACGCTTCCAACCCTTTTGACCAGAATGCCCAGAAAACAGAATACAAGAACACCAAAAGCAGAAACGCAAGTTTAACCCTCTAAATTATCCCTAGCGGAGTCGCCACTGTAGATACCCCGGGAAAGCCAATTACTTGGCTAGAGCGGTGAATTATCCTAGGATGTCTAATTATGTTTTAGATTATAGAGTCGCCACCTATGTTATTGAGGGAACATAAGAAAAACCTAATAATTAGCCTACGTTTTGATATGAAAACAGAGATTCTTGTTAAGAGGTTCGGGGGTTAGGTGACGGAGTGGGAAGTACTTAAACACCCACTCCGCCCCGCTTACGCGGGTCTTGCTACTATTGGTGTTCTAATGCTAAATATCCTTATTTTAATGTGAGAAAAGTGCTAACAATTATAAAGAAAAGAAAAGGGAAATAAAAGGGAATTTTTTTATTGATTAATTGCTAAAGATTACATTAAGAGAAAAATAGTAAATTAAACTAGAGTTTAGAATGTTGGAATGTAACCTTGACCAAACTTCAATAGTGAAGTGACCTTTTGGTTGTATTACTTTTTATGGAGATTGCATGCACATTAGAAGAGATGAAAGATGAAGAAAGCAAATAAGATTAAGAGTTTAGAAGAAAAGAATAAACATTGCACCTTGTGCTTGAATGGGGAAGAACCAATTTGTCTATACTAACCACTCTTGAAAATGAACTTTTAGTTTTAAGAGAGTTTTTTAGTCAAGAATCCTTCCTCTTTCCATGGTGGAATTAAGAGGTATTTATAGGTGTAGGTAGAGTCTTTGTGGTCACAAATATGGCCTCTCCCCGGATCAAGCCAAGGCATAATGGTTTGGGGGTTACAAATCAGAAAAGGAGGGAAATTTGGCAAAATCTGGGATCCTGGAGGTGGGAAGCGCGTACATCCCACCCACCCCCCTATGGGAGGCGCACGCCTCTCATAAAGGAGGGCAAAGGTGTGCACGTCATGCCTTCAGAAAATCCATATTTTAGCCCAAAAGTTAACCATGTTATGCAGTTAAGCCCCAAAACTAACGAAATCAGTCAGAAACTTAATGAACACCACGTAAGTCAACAAAAACAAAGTAAACAAAGACTCAATGTTGACTTTGTCATTTAGTCAAATCCAATACTAATGTAGTAAGTCAATAACTTAACGGAAAGTAACAAAAGTTAACAAAAAGTAACAAAACTTAACAGAAAAGAGGAAGATAGAGAATGTGTATGCAATCGGGACATGAGAGGTCCAAGGCAGGGTGTCTACAGAAACATGATAACTTATTAACATACTATTCATTCATCACATGAATGTTAGGCTCTAATCAATCTCAAACTTTATTTGCCTCTCTTGCTTGTAGGAATGTTTCCCACGTGATTGCTTATCAAATTAGCATTCATGTGTTTTAGATACTTCTAAAGTTCCAAACACATGATAGCAAGTCTTAGGACGATTGACATCTATAGAATCATCCACATATTTCTAATCAATGTCTTTTTCCACCCTTAAGGCATTAGATTTCTTAGGAATATGATTTATTAAGAATTCATAACTTCCGTTCTTGCTTTAGAACAATTTTTAAGCTCATGACTAGGTCAAGGAAGTTAATCTTATTCTCTTTAAGTGGGGTTAATCGCAGTAATTATACATGATTATAATTTAAGACATTCTACAAAATATGCAAATAAATATACACATATATTTCATACCATTATCATTCAGAGATATATAATGTATTTCATAAATACTCCCACTAAATTATACACCTTCAAATACAACAATTGTATAATATAATTTAAGTGGGCTAAGCTTTGAACGATGCTCAGCTATTAGATCACTTTATCAATCACATCATATGTGATTCTTAGATCCTTTATGAGATTGTTAGACATCTTATGTCAAACATGTTTTAATCTCATCTTGTGCCTTAGGCCCAAAACTTTGTCTTTTGATAGCCTAATTAAGTCAAACCACGTTAAACGTATAGGAAACTCTCATTCCTCATCTTGCTCATACACTGATAGAATTAATGCACCTCGCTTTGACAGAGCCCACATAAAAATACCCGGTGTACTCACAAGTGTTTTAATAATGGATTGGCACATGACTTAAGTTTAAAGAAGGTTTATTTGCTTAGAGACATGCATTATATATTTAATTATGTCAAACATAATATAATATAGTCTTTTCATAATGTATGTTAACTAATCAAATTAATTAACAGAAGAAAAATCTTGGATTTGATTATGAAGCAACTTTATGGGGACGAAATCTAAATTATCTGTAAACAATTTACAGACTGGACATTTCATTCGCATTCCCAGAAACAAGGCGTAAGCCTGCCATTGGTCCATCCAATGAATTAGTCCAAATTTAGTTTCCATCTCTTGCAAACTATTTGCACTTTGCTCATAGGGTTAAATTCTGAAACTTTGTTTCCGTAGAACATCTATATATTGAGAGCACAAAATGTATGGTCGAAACTAAGCCAAAAGGCATCCACAATCCCGTACTAAAATCAAGAAACCAAGTAATTTTGTATACGGCCGATACTAAGCCAGAAGGCATCCACAATTCCGTGTAGAAAAATAACTTGTTCCAAGATCATTTATTGTCTCATCAATGTCATAGACTACAGCAATTCTTAACTCTTCAGAACTCTGATTTCTGCAATTCTTTTATGGATTTTTGATTGAAAACTGTTTCAGGAAACACGGTTTCGAAAACCAGCCGTCTGTCAGCAGTTTCAGTTTCCAGATTCGAATTCTGTAAACAATTTACAGAACAATCTGAACACCATAAAACAAACAAATCTACCTAGAAAAATCTAAGGCCGCCGTACGGCTCTGTGGAAGGCGTGCGCCTCCACAGCTGCCGTACGGTGATGATGCCCAGAATTCCAAGATTTCCAGAATTTCAGAAATTCGATCAATCCCATTATTGTGTTCATGCATAATCAGATTATAACGACACGAAATTCTAGATTATGAATTTAAACCCATCTAATTCATATAATTAATAAGCAATTTATTCCTCATACAAATTAGATCAAGATCATCAATAAAAATAATCCAATTATAACATGATAATCTAAACATGCGATTATACATATGAATCCAATTAGTATTACAATCACATAATGCCCATATAAACATGCTCATAGATTTTATATCTCATATATAAAACTCAAATCACACATTCATCTTATCATCATGTAGATATCATATAATCGAATTAAACAATTTCAACATGATATACTAAAACAATCCAGATCAAGAACACCTTCTTGATCTGGATTGCTAGACCCAAGGCTTAATGAAGAAACAATTTCTTCGTCGGAATTATCTTGCTTCATTGATTATTGTATTTTGATGATCATGAATCTCACAATAAATAATCATACCTCTCAATAATTTATTGTTTCTAAAACAAAGGTTTGTGATTTCCAAAATCACCATTAGAGGCTGTCAAACCCGGCTGTATAACATATATAATGGTTTGACCTAATTCCGTTTGGGATCGGGATTCCTTTTCACAAAAGAAGACTGAACAATCTCTATAAATTCGGCGTACCAGCCGTACGGCTCACCAGGAGCCGTACGGTGGCCGTACAACCGTACGGATTCCAGTCCAAAATCACAGTTTTTTACGCCTTTTACAATCCATTCTATTGTGTGTGACCCAATAGGATTATACTATGTTGGCAACGAGTCTGAACCAGTCTGAACCCATAAGTCATAAGCGGACTCTAGAAAGCCATTATGACTACCCAATTAGTATAAATTTGAAAGCCCAAAGTAACCTTATAGAACATATCACAATCCCTTTGTCACGCGATATCATATTGGACATAAGTCATGGTCCACGTCAACTTATGTTGTCCAATGCTTTCTCGATCTCGAGTAGATTGATATGAGCAAATAACATTGAACTCTTTAATTCATTTGGGTACAGCCGTACACTATTATCAATCTCACTCATCGAGTGGCCAAGTAGATATCTCTCTTGAGAGAGGGACAAATCCCATCTTGACTTATCATTCTTCCCTACAAGAATCCGATTATGCCAATCGTAGCCTTTATAACCACCCGGTTAGGGGTAGCGTTTGAGTACATCAAACATAATGTTCATCATGTGGAAGACCATGATAATCTCAGGTCTAAGGATAAATGATATAACTATTATGAGATTAAATTATGACATTTTGACCATAACATAAATCTCATAACGGACCTATCCAGTACTTGTTCTCCAACATGTACCCACAAGTTTAATCTGCATCCTATGCGCTATAATCATCATATGATTATCCATTAAACTCATGCTAGCCCTTCATAAGTGCTAGGGACAATGATCATTATAATAAACATGCAAAAGATATAATAATCGGGTTTGTTATCTCTATAACAATGAAGTTATGATATAATGCATAGGCCTTTCTCAAGGGCCTAGGGCATAATATCCAACAGCATTCAACATGAAACTGAATCCCTTAAAATGCAACTTTGGTGTTAGGGCTGGCAAGTTCCTCGGCTACATGGTGACCAAGAGGGGCATTGAAGCAAGTCCGGAGTAGATTAAGGCCATTATCAACCTAGAGTCCCCAAGAACCATCAAGGATGTACAAAGGCTAACTGGCAAGGTTGCTGCTTTGAACAAATTCATCTCCAAATCGTCTGACAGGTACAAATTGTTCTATGACGTGCTCAGGAAGAACAAGTTGTTCTAGTGGACAGAGGATCATGAAGCAGCCTTCAACCAGCTTAAAGAATATTTAGCAACTCCACCACTACTTTCCAAACCAGAAACAGGTGAAGCTTTGTACCTGAATCCTCAGTTTCAGAAAATGAAGTCAGCGCAGTCCTGGTAAGAGAGCAAGATGGTACACAACTTCATATCTATTATGTAAGTAAGTCTCTTCTAGATGCGGAAACCAGGTACTCCCATCTTGAGAAACTCATCCTTGCTTTAATTACTGCATCAATTAAGTTGCGCCATTATTTTAAAGTTTATCCTATTATTGTGAAGACTAACTATCCTATTAGGAATGTGATGAGAAAACCTGAGATGTTTGGCAGGATGGAAAAATGGTCTGTGCAACTTAGTATATATGACATCCAGTATGAAGCAAGGACTGCGATCAAGTCATAAGCCTTAGCTGACTTCGTGGCGGATTTCAGTCCTAACCTCCAACCTGAAGTTGAACTCGAAGTTCAACAACTTGAAGGCTCAAACTCTCCTAGATTCTGGACACTTTATACGGATGGAGCATCCAATGCAAGGGGCACAGGTTTGGGCATCGTCTTGAGATCTCCTCAAGGAGAGCTGATTCCTCAAGCTGTGGCCTGCAAATTCAAGGCAACAAATAATGAGGCTGAATATGAGGCCCTCATTATGGGTTTGGTTACTGCTTTAAACTTGAATGTTAAATGTCTTAATGTTTATAGTGATTCCTTATTACTGGTTAACCACTTCAATGAGTCATATACAGCTAAGCATACCAGGATGACGAGTTACTTGCAGCATGTTAAGACGTTAGCAGGACAATTTGAAGAGTTTACTTTCCAGCAAATCCCAAGGGAAAAGAATCCTGAAGCTGACGCTTTAGCTAACTTGGGTTCAAGTTGCAAGATCATGCTGAACAATGTCATACCCATAATCCATGTCCTGCATCTAGCAATAGATCAACCTGAAACGAACCAAGTGGTTGACCAACTTGATGCACCAGCTAATTCCTTAGACGATACGACATCTTGGACACTACCCATAATAAATTTTTTGCAGGATGGGACAGTGCCACAAGGTGTCAAAAATGCAAAAGCTTTCAGGATAAAGGTATCAACATTTGTATTAATCGATAATGTGCTATTCCGTAAGTCATTTACAGTTTTGTATATGAGGTGCTTGGAAGCCCAGCAAGCTGAACAGGTCCTAAGAGAACTACATGATGGTAAATGTGGCAACCATTCTGGGGGCAAGTCACTATCCTCTAAGTCATTGAGAACAGGGTACTACTGGCTAACTATGCGTCAGGATGCAATCAAATATGTTCAGAAGTGCGACGCATGCCAGAGACACAGCAACATCTTGCATCAACCTGCTGAACCTCTTCATCCTATCCTGTCACCTTGGCCCTTCATGCAATGGGGAATGGATATCGTTGGTAAATTTCCTAAGGCACCTGGGGGCAAAGTATTTATGCTTGCCATAACTGATTACTTCTAAAAGTGGATAGAAGCTGAGGCCTTTGTGTAAGTTAGAGACAAAGAAGTGATTTCATTCTTAAAAAGAAACATCATTAGCAGGTTTAGAGTCCCTTCAGAGATCATTTGTGACAACGGGTCCCAATTCATCAGCAAGAAGACTCAAGATTTATGTACAAGATGTGGAATCAAGTTGATTACAACCACTCCAGTTCATCCTCAAGCTAATGGTCAAGCTGAGTCAAGCAACAAGATGATAGTGAACAACTTAAATAAACGACTTGACCAGAAGAAGGGAAGATGGGCTGAAGAATTGCCTCTATTATTATGGGCAGATAGAACTACTCCTAAGACTGCAACCGGCCAAACTCCTTTCTCTTTGGTGTTTGGAACTGAAGCCGTAATCCTAGTAGAATTCTCCATCCCTACAGCAAGATATGGCTTAATAACTCTAGAGGACAACCAGCTTGTACTAGCAGAGGATCTGGATACCATTAGGGATGACCAAACACGGTTCCGGTTACGGTTCCGGTTCGGAACCGCCGGTTCCGGTTCGGCTTTTATGTGAACCTTAACCGGCCCTTGGTTACACCGGTTCCGGTTCGATTCCGGTCCGGTTCCGGTTCGGTTCCACGGTTCATTTTTTTATGGTTTTTTATCGGTTAATTCTGATGAAACTGTTAGAAATCAGTCAAAACACATTTTTATTATTTTCATTCACTGATTTTTTGCAAAAAAATCAGTCAAAACACAACTTTTCTTGTCAACCTTCCATTAGTAACGGTTAATTCTGATGAAACTGTTCGAAATCTAATGATTTTGATGGTTTTTTAACGGTTTACTGACGGTTCCGGTTTGCGGTTTGGTTGGGCGGTTCGGAACCGCCGGTTCACGGTTTTTTGGGGGGTTGAACCTTAACCGGCCCTTATTCAAAACGGTTCCGGTTCCCACGGTTCTGGTTTTCGTGACGGTTCATGGCGGTTACGGTTTTTTCGGTTCCGGTTCTGGCCCGGTTCGACGGTTCCGGTCCGGTTTGGCCATCCCTAGATACCATTGATGAACTCAGAGATTTAGCCAAGATCAGATGGCAGCTTACCAGCAAAGAATTTCCAAGTCTTATAAAAAAATGTTCGTATTAGAAGGTTTCAAGTTGGAGACATGGTGCTCAGAAAGGTTTTTCAGAATACAAGGGAACTAAATGCAGGCAAGTTGGCGGCCAAATGGGAAGGTCCTTACTTGGTTGATGCAGAAGCATGTAAAGGAGCATATTCACTCTCAACCTTGGATGGCACTAGGATACCTAGAAGTTGGAATGCAGTCCATCTTAAAGCATATTATATGTAAGTTGTAGCTTGTCCATTCAATTCCAAAAACCAGGTATGATTTACTTAGCTTTATTTCAATTCTGTTATTTCAAATTGATTATCTTTTTTTAACACTTACTGACTTAAGCATCGGAGGGGTGTTAGCTAAGCTAACACCCACCCCTAACATGTATTTGTTTTGCAAGGCAAACCAAAGTTCCAATTCGGGGTCAACACGTTCAATGTCCAAATGATTTGTTCAGTTTATAACGTGGTTGTTCAAAGTAAAAGGGGACAACTTGCTACCAATCAGATGGATGAAAGCTCAATGTCCATGTAAGTATTACAAATACCAAAGTTTGTACAATTATATAAAGGTTCATACTCAGGCTTTAAAGGTTTTCACCTTTCTAAGGTTTAAAGATTATACATCTTTCTTAAGCTTAAGGTTCATAAATCTTCGCCCGTGCGCACGTTTTTCACATTTAATCATGTTGTAATTTGACCAGTGTAGTTTATACATATTGATTACCATCTTGCACTTAATCGAATCGTGAACTCAAGTTGTTTACAACTGGTTGTAACATTAACATGTTACCAAACACAAGGTTTTAAGATCCAACATCTTTCCACTTCATTACATCTTGTAGCATCAATTTGCTACATCTTTCCTACTGCTACTTGTAGACACCCCGCCTTGGACCGCTCACCCCGATTGCACATTTGATCTTGTGTTTCTCCCCATTTTAAGTGTTTCTCGTTAGTTTCTGTCACTTCCGTTAAGTTCCTGACTGACTTCGTTAAGTCCAGGGACTAAACTGAATGACAGGGCTGACTTTCTAGTCCATTCTGTCAAAATTGCCTTATCTGAGTCGCGCGCCTCCGACACTAGGATCCAGGCGCGCGCGCCTCCCGCCCCCAAAGCAGGAAGCGCGCGCCTCTGGGCGTCAGTTACAGATTTCTGGCCAGGATTCCCTCCCTTGCTCAATTTATAGGATTTTGCCTGGGAAGGATTTCTTGGTGACTGAGTTTTGGCACCAAAAACACCCCTCTTTCACCTATAAAAACCTCTCTTTACCTCCATTTTCAAGGGTCGAAAAATCAACAAAAGATTGAACTTACAAAACTATACCAAAATCGCTTTCTAAAAGTTCTCCAAGGATTTCTTCAAGCAACATTTGAAGGTCTTCGAATTGTAGGTAAAAGTCCATCTTTTCCTTTCTTTTCTACTTCATCTCATCTCTCTCTTTTACTTTAATCAAATGTGCAATCACCCAAATCATTTTGGGACATGACTCTAATGATCACCTCATCTCATTGAGGATGGTTAAGGAGTTATCTCCTACATTCCAAATCCTATTTTAAACCCCCTTTTTATGACTTAAAGAAGAAGAAGAAGAACATTTTCATTCATGTAGATTTTGATCAAGCAAGACCAACTTAAGTTGGGCGAGATGGGTGTTTCGGTACTTCCCATCTCGTAATCTAACCCCCGAACCTCAAAACAAAGAATCTCTGCTTTCGTAATCAAACTTAGGCTACAATCAATAGGTTTTTATTATGTTCCACAAAACATAGGTGGCGACTCTAAAAACAAGTTAGACACCCTAGGATAATCCACCGCTCTAGCCTAAAGCCGTGGTCCCCCCGGGGTATCTACAGTGGCGACTCCGCTGGGGACGTTTGAGGGTTAAACTTGCATTCTGATCAAAATCTACATCTTTTCTGGGCATTCTGTTTCCTGATGGGGGAGGCGCGCGCGTCTGGCCTTTTAAGCCTGAGGCGCGCGCATCCCGCATCAAGAACCAGAATTGCCCACTTCTTCATGTTCTTCATCTTCTTCTTCTGTTATTCTGCACTAATCACTTTGCAGGGGTTACAATATGAACATAGGACCAGGGCAATCCCCTGAGTCCAAAGTCTGACATTCTGACAGGTGTGACCAGAAGCGCGCGCCTCCTATAATCACTGCGCCATGCGCGCGCGTCCCACATCAGCACTCAGAGGCGCACGCTTCTGGGTTGGTTTCCAGAACAGATACAGGTTTCAGTGACTGAGCACAACAGTGGGGTGTGGGCACAGTTGCCTGCATCAGAACAGAGTTGAACCCTCGGACTGTTTTAATTTTGTGTTTTATTTACCGGTCACACGGGTGATTCGGGAGTTGTAATTTTATGTGCTTATGTGTTTTGTGTGTTTTTCTTTCTTTTCAAAAAAAAAAAAAAAAAATTTTTGTCACTTGTTTGACCTCACTCTACATGCACATATTCCTATGAACTGCTCACTATCGAGTCGCACAAGTCCAACCCCAAACCCGTCGAGGCCCGTCCTAGAAAGTTTCAAGCTCCACCAGACCTTGGCTCTTTCGAAGCGGTAAACCTCAGCCCGTGGCGTAGTTCAAGACTACATGCCGGGGGTGACCTTTGAGCCTCATATTCAAGCCGAGCACAAACCACACAATTCTAGTTAGGGTCTAACACTCCGTGACTCAAGTCGGTTTCCATGTACCGAGATTTCCCTAAACTAATGTCTTCAAATCATACATGCCAACTTGTTGAAAGGGACGCAATAAAAATCCGTCCCCAAAAGTGGTTATTTTGGACGAAAATAAAAATCCGTCCCCGCATGTATGCTTTACTACATTAATTTAGTTTAATCCCGATACATGTAGGATTCACAAGCGCGATGGAATCCGATGAGTATATGGGACCGCGAGATGGTCTATATACTAGTGTGACGATTCCATTATTTTCTTAGAAACCCCAAAAGGGATTCATTCCCTCCGACTTATAAAAAAAAAAAAAGGAGTCTTTTCTTATGAGGTTCGAGTCGTGTGCCCAACTGTGTGTTCTAAGCCTCTTCATGGACCGCAAGTGTTACTCAAGACTGATAAGGGCCTCTTCTGCAATATAGGTTCAATTGGTACTTACAAAGTCTACCGGGATTCAGCAAATCGGTTAGTCCGTGAAGAGATCACTCCAACAGCTCCAACATCAACCATGACCAGCAGCAGCAACACCATGTCTCTCGAACAGCTCTCAACTATGGTCCAACTCCTCCAAGAGCAAGTCTCCACCCTTAACAAGGAGGCACAAAGCAAAGACGACATTTGACAATCCCACCTCGACAGCCAAAGGGAGGCCCACGAGGCCGAAATGGAGCTAATGAAAGAAAAGCTCACCAACCTTGCCAAGGGAAAGAAAAAGAACAATGATGATGAATCCGAATGGACCGAGGGTTTGTTCAAGAGTCCTTATGTCAACACCCGCACCAAGAAAATGGGGGAACCAAGTTCCGAGAACAATGAGCCCAAAATGGTGGATTCTATCATGGCCTACATCGACCAAAAATTCAATGGGCTCAACATGGGGAAAGGCTCCGACACAAGCCTTTATCAATCATCCATCCTCATGAGTACTATGGCCGCTCTTCCCGATAAGTTCAAGATGCCCGACATAAGCAAATTCAAGGGCAACTCTTGTCCTATGGCTCACATTGAGACTTATATTTGGGCAATGGTTCCAAAGAAGGTCTCCCCCAAGGTGATGGCTCAATGTTTTCCTCTCACTCTCGAGGGGGCGGCAAAAGATTGGTATGCTACTCTCCCGCTCACTGTCCGTCTTGATTGGGACTCCTCCATGCTTGCCTTCAAGAACCAATACCAAGGCAACACCACTCACCGGCCCACAAGGAAAGAGCTAGAGAACACTACTCAACGAGACAATGAGTCCTTCATCGACTTCACAAGGAGATGGAATGACAAACTCTCTGAAATTGTTGAGAGGCCAAACACAAAGGAGCAAATGGACATATTTCTCAAGTGTCTCAAGATTGATCTCCGCACTCACCTAAGTGGGGCTTGCTACTCCGACTTCTCCCAAATGTATGAGGCGGGGTACGCATGGATGACTTGCTCAAGGAGATTAAGAAGTCCACTCCTACTTACCGCTACAAGGCCGCTTCCAGCTCCACAAAAGAGGCCTCGGTCAACGCCGTCACTATTGACAAGGGGAATTACAAAAAGGTTCCTCCACCTCAAGGGATGAAGTCCCGAAGTGACCGTGTCTACACGCCTCTCCAAGGCATGACTCAAACCAAAGTGTTCGAGGTCCTCAAGGCAAAGGGTCAAGTCACACCCGTGCAAGGGTACCAACCCAAGACGATCAACTCCAATCATGCTCACCACATATATTGTGGCTACCACCAATATATTGTGGCCAATATACACCACCGAGGATTGCTTCATTCTCCGCAATGTCATTCAAGATCTCATAGATAAGAAAGAATTTGTAGTGACTAATGACGAGCATGTCAATGTAATAGAGATAGGAGAACTTGAGGGGACCACCCATTCAATCCCAATTGTGAATGGGGGCCCCAATGTTATGAATAAACTTGACAATTCTTGTTATGTAGTGACTTATGATGAAGTAATGAGGGAAGTACTAGAGAATAGGAAAAAGAAGCAAGATGGGAACGTCAACATGCTAACTCAATCCGGTCGAGTCATAGCAAGCAACCCTTCCACTTCCGCACCGAGCTCCTCTTCTCAAAAGCCGCAAGCTCACAACGCTCCCGAAGATCCTCTACTTGTCCAACTCAAGAAAAATCAAGCCAACATCTCTATTTGGGACCTCATTGCATCCTCGAAGAAACACCGAGATCTTGTCATCCGCAATCTCGATGATACATCAGTTTCTCCCGATACTACTCCCGAGGACCTCACGGCAATGATTGGTCACATACATTTTAGCAACGTCATCACATTTGCCGATATGGACCTTCCACCGTTTGGTTCCGACCACAACGAAGCTATTTACCTCAAGGTACGAGCAAGGGGGAGGCCCCCCTCAAGAGTCAATCTCAACATTTCATCCCCAGCAGGAACATTTTTCTGGTCGCGGTCAACTGCGCCCGTACCCCACAATTCAAAAAGTCAAGTGTGACTCCAAATGGCACGAGGCTTCAAAGCAATATTTCATCGAACGGATTCACTAACGGATTCGTCAACAAGGGTTCGCTAACGACCCCATTCAAAACATTCAACCGTGCCCACACCCCAAAAAGTCAACAACTCGGTCCATATCGAGACAAGCTCCCATGAGCTCCAAGATTGATCTCCGCACTCACCTAAGTGGGGCTTGCTACTCCGACTTCTCCCAAATGTATGAGGCGGGGGTACGCATGGATGACTTGCTCAAGGAGATTAAGAAGTCCACTCCTACTTACCGCTACAAGGCCGCTTCCAGCTCCACAAAAGAGGCCTCGGTCAACGCCGTCACTATTGACAAGGGGAATTACAAAAAGGTTCCTCCACCTCAAGGGAAGAAGTCCCGAAGTGACCGTGTCTACACGCCTCTCCAAGGCATGACTCAAACCGAAGTGTTCGAGGTCCTCAAGGCAAAGGGTCAGGTCACACCCGTGCAAGGGTACCAACCCAAGACGATCAACTCCAATCATGCTCACCACAAATATTGTGGCCACCACCAATATAGTGGCCACACCACCGAGGATTGCTTCATTCTCCGCAATGTCATTCAAGATCTCATAGATAAGAAAGAATTTGTAGTGACTAATGACGAGCATGTCAATGTAATAGAGATAGGAGAACTTGAGGGGACCACCCATTCAATCCCAATTGTGAATGGGGGCCCCAATGTTATGAATAAACTTGACAATTCTTGTTATGTAGTGACTTATGATGAAGTGATGAGGGAAGTACTAGAGAATAGGGAAAAGAAGCAAGATGGGAACGTCAACATGCTAACTCGATCCGGTCGAGTCATAGCAAGCAACCCTTCCACTTCCGCACCGAGCTCCTCTTCTCAAAAGCCGCAAGCTCACAACGCTCCCGAAGATCCTCTACTTGTCCAACTCAAGAAAACTCAAGCCAACATCTCTATTTGGGACCTCATTGCATCCTTGAAGAAACACCAAGATCTTGTCATCCGCAATCTCGATGATACATCAGTTTCTCCCGATACTACTCCCGAGGACCTCACAGCAATGATTGGTCACATACATTTTAGCAACGTCATCACCTTTGCCGATATGGACCTTCCACCGTTTGGTTCCGACCACAACGAAGCTATTTACCTCAAGGTACGAGCAAGGGGGAGGCCCATCTCAAGAGTCTTAGTGGACGGTGGTTCCGCGCTCAATCTCATGCCTGGTAGAATCATGGGCATACTGGGGCTTAAGGATTCTGATTTGAAGCCTTCTACTCAAGTAATCCGAGGTTATGACAGCACCGCCCGTACAGTCATGGGTATGATCGAAATTGACATTGAGTTTGGGAGCATGGTCATGTCCGTTCCATTCCAAGTACTTGATATCCCGGCCTCGTTCAACTTACTGTTGGGTCGACCATGGATTCATAGTGCTAATGCCGTACCGTCAACTCTCCACCAATGTGTCAAGATCCGAAATGGTGATGAAATAGTGACCGTAATGGCTAAAAACATCACTATCCACAGAAAAGGTGAGCCCGTCCACCAAATTCAGCATGGTCTACCAGACTCCACTCTCTCCGGCGTCTCAATCAACGCCATTGACAAAGAAGGGGGAAACGAATCATGGACCCCCAGCAATCACAAAGTCCTCCGTATGATGAGGAATATGGACTACTTCCCTGGTTTAGGCTTAGGGAAATATCCTACATCCCGTGCAAGTCCCATTTGTCAAGAACACCTTCGGTTTGGGGTATGAGCCTTCCAAAGAAGACTTGAAGCAAGAACAAGCAATCAAGAACGAAAAGGCCCGAGCTCGTAGAGAAGGCCGTCGTTATGAAGTCCCTAATCTAAGCCTTACCGCAAGACGTTGAATGGTTATTTTGTCCGCCAAGGGGAAGACGTTCCATACATGATCTTTCCCGAGCCGTGGGTTAACAATAAAGGTGTCAAAAAGCCCGGCCTCGAAATCTTCTCCGATTGTGAGATCCAGAAATCCGAAAGGGAACCAACTCCCATGTTTCCCCGTGAATGGTGTGGGAGGAAGATGACTATAGAATCCGAGACAGAAATCACCGTGGGGGAAGAACTGACAGATTTAGCCTCCATGTTTGAAGAGCTTGCCATGATGAATGAATGCCAAGTTAACGCCATCCATGACACCGTCATCATGAACGAGAGTATTAGTGAGATCCCGCCAAGCTCCGAGCCGATCAACAATTGGTATTCAACAAAAGGACCCATGGTATCCGAGGAATTCTTAGTCCAAGAAATGGGTTGCATACCCCGCACAGCAACAAAGGAAGAGCAGCTCACACTTACTTTCGAGTCCGAGAGTGTCTCTAATACCCTCACCCAAGAGGATTTGGAGGCCATAGCCGAGCATGTGTTTCCTTTCTTTTCTAATGAAAAATTTGATATTTCTGAGTACCCTGAGATTGCAAACATCATAAATGATGAATTAACTAATAATGAACTTAACGAACAAGTTAATAACGATTCAAATTATGATGAAATAGACCACGAAAACATAACATACTTAAATGAACTTGCTCAACAAGTCCGTAGTCGTGGCGAGAATGGTCCAAAGGCTGACGAAGAATTGCATGTTGTTAAACTGGGTACCGAAGAAGTGCCAAAAGAAACCAAGATTGGAAGCTTCTTCAAGGGAGACGACAGAGACAGATTGACTGCATTACTACGGGAGTTCGTGGATGTGTTCGCATGGTCATACAAAGACATGCCGGGTTTAGACAGAAAGGTAGCGGAGCACAGGATTTCGATCAGAGAAGATGCCAGGCCAGTAAAACAGAAGCTCAGAAAGATCAAGCCAGAATGGTCTCTGCAGGTCAAAGAAGAGATTGAGAAGCTCCTCAGTGTGGGTTTCATCAAGGTGATCGAGTATCCGACATGGTTAGCCAACATTGTGACAGTCAGGAAGGCGAACGGCAAGGTTCGAGTTTGTGTAGACTTCCGGGATTTAAACAAAGCTTCCCCAAAGGATGATTTTCCACTCCCTAATATCGACATGCTAGTCGACTCCACTGCTGCCTACGAGGTTCGCTCATTCGTGGATGGGTTCGCTGGGTACAATCAGATCCTTATGGCCGAGGAAGATCAACATAAGACAGCCTTCACAACACCGTGGGGTACCTTTTGCTACACAGTCATGCCATTTGGGTTAAGAAATGCTGGGGCTTCCTACCAAAGAGCCGTGACAGACTTGTTCCACGATATGATTCACAAAGAAATCGAGTTCTATGTGGACGACATGATCATTCACTCCAAAGGAACCGATGGTCAACACCTAATCGATCTCCGCAAGTTCTTCGAAAGGCTTCGTCAACACAAGATGAGGCTCAACCCTGCAAAGTGCACATTCGGGGTTATCCGAGGCAAAGTTCTTGGTTATATGGTCACTGAAAGGGGAATCGAAGTAGACCCCTCTAAAATCAAGGCAATCATTGACATGCGTGCCAAGAGAGCCTTAAAGTCGATCAAGTAAAGCATTACTTGACGTGCCCTCCTGTTCTAGTTCCGCCGCACAAGGAGAAACCTCTGTTGCTCTATCTCACTGTCAATGATGAAGCCCTAGGGGCTATGTTAGCACAAGAGCAACGAGAGTCCACAAAGGAGAACGCCATTTATTTTGTCAGTCGCCGATTCCAAGGAGGCGAAAAGAACTACTCTGTCTTAGAGAAGTCATGTGCAGCATTGGTTTGGGTCACTCAAAAGCTCAAACACTATATGGAAGCTTTTCCGATCAAGCTAGTAGCAAAGGTGGACCCGCTCCGCTACATCTTCGAGAAGCCTTTCATGTCAACAAGAATAGCCAAATGGTACTTCATGCTCGCCGGCTATGATATCACTTACGTCACACTAAAATCCGTCAGGGGGAAAGTGTTCAGTGACCAGCTTGCCGAATTCCCGTGTGACGAAGTAAAGGGGGAAGATGTACAGTTCCCCGATGAGCATTTAATTTGTACCACAACCGAGGAAGACAAGTGGCAACTTTTTTTCGATGGCGCCGCCAATAAACACGGTTTTGGTATAGGGGTATTGCTTGTCGATCCAAAAGACATCTACACTCCCATTGCCATACGCCTAGAATTCGAAGCTACCAACAACATTGCCGAGTACGAAGCATGCATAGCAGGGCTCGAAGCAGCTCTCGAAAGAAACGTCACGGAACTAGAAGTGTTCGGCGACTCTTTGCTCCTTATCAATCAGCAATCGGGTAAATGGCGAACCCAAGACCCGACTCTCCAACAGTATGGTCAGCACCTTGAAGAACTGGTTGAACAATTCCAAGAGATCACTTTCAACTACCTGCCAAGGGATAAGAATCGCTTCGCCGATGCACTGGCCACTATAGCTTCATTAGTTGAAATGCCCAAAGGGAAAATGGTGAAGCCTTTCAAAATTGCTCGAAGGAACAGTCCGGCATATTGCATGAGTATCGAGATCAACGAGGTTCAAACAAACTCTCCGTGGTATTCGGATATCATGAACTTCCTCAAAGACGGCACTTATCCCGAGAACATCAATAAGAAGTCTCAAGCAGCTCTGCAAAGGTTAGCCTCTCGGTACGTACTGATTGGGGACCGAGTCTATAAAAGGCACCACGACGGGATCAATATCCTATGCGCCAATGAGACCGAAGCTCAAGAGATAATGTGTGAAGTGCACGAAGGAGAATGTGGACCCCACATGAATGGGTTTATGCTAGTCAAGAAGATACTTCGCATTGGTTACTATTGGAGCACTATGGAACGAGACTGTATCGAGAAAGTCAAAAGGTGTGCCAAGTGCCAATTCCACGCTAATCTGCAACATGCTCCACCCTCACAACTTTACAACATGGTCACACCTTGGCCTTTCTCTTGTTGGGGGATAGACATCATCGGTAAAGTTCATCCTGCCGGAAGCAATGGGCAGTCATTCGTCCTAGTGGCAGTCGACTACTTCACAAAGTGGGTCGAAGCACAAGCCTATCGAACCCTCAACGCCAAGAAAGTGGCCGAGTTTGTAAAGATCAATATCATGTGCCGATACGGCGTGCCTCATGAAATCATTTCCGACAACGGCTCTCACTTTGAGAAGGAAATGAATGCACTTTTGGTAGAATACAAGATCACCAAGCACAAGTCATCTCCTTACCGGCCCCAAGCAAATGGCGCAGTCGAAGCAGCAAATAAGACCATCGAGACCATCGTCAAGAAAATGGCCTCAACAGGAAGGGATTGGCCCGAGAAGCTACCATTAGCATTGTGGGGCTACCGCACATCAATACGATCCGCAACAGGAGAAACTCCTTATGCATTGGTCTATGGTTCTGAAGCCGTACTCCCTATCGAACTTGAAGTCCCATCTCTACGGGTCCTCCTCGAGAATCAAGTCAACGAGGTCAACTGGATGCAAAGTCGATACGAACAGCTAGCCTTACTCGACGAGAAAAGGTTAAGAGCACTCGAACGCACGAGGGCATATCAGCAAAGGATGGCAAGAGCTTTCAACAAAAAAGTGAGGCCTCGAAACATCAATGTGGGAGATTTGGTCTTAAGACAACACCCTCCTAATGCCATGAATCCCCTGGGGAAATGGGGACCCCGATGGATCGGTCCGTACGTGGTCAAAAAGATACTAAGCGGTGGTGCAGTCCGGCTCGTGGATTCAGATGGTGACCAGCTGCCAAAGGAGGTCAACCTCGACAAGCTCAAGAGGTTCTACGCTTAATAAACAAAGACCATTAAAAAAAAAAAAAAAAAAAAAATCGCTCGCTAGGTTGAAAACCCGCAAGGGCGGCCTAGGCAAAAATTAGAGCACGTGCAAAAAAGAAGCCCGCTAGATTGAAAACCCGCAAGGGCGGTCTAGGCAAAAAACAGGGTGCACAAAAAAAAAATAAAAAAAAAATGGTCTTTGTTTGTTTGAACTACGAAGACCTGAGCCTCCCAACTGGAGGAACGTAGGCAACCTTCGGGTGCGGTCTAAAACATATCAAAAATACCCAATTCACTTCAAATAACAAAATGCAATTTTTATTCATTCAATGAATTGTTCAAACCATTACAACGGATTTATTGAGCAACAAAAGACATCAAAATATTAAATCCTAAAACAAAGTGGTCTAATTGCAATCTCTTGGGGTACAAAGAAAAATCTAATCTTTCTTAGGTTTGGGAACCCATTGCTTCTTGTTATGTCCTTTAGTCTTCTTGGATGGGGACGGAACATTCTTGGGACCGCCAAGACGGGAGAAAACGCTAGGACGGGACGGAGCTTCATCAACGGCTTTCCCTTTACCCTTATCAAGCGGGGCCTTAGTGGGGACAACCATGGGACGCTTCCACACACGGGAGGAATTTCCTTTACCTTTCTTCTTCTTGGGAAAATGACGGGGTCTATAGTCCCGCACATGAACCACCGGCCTCACGGAGTCGATAACATCGTCATTGGGCCTTCCCAAACGATCAAAAACGCTCGGACGCTTCTCCACCATCGAGACGGACCCCACAGCTGGAACGGCATTCACCATTGGAACGGACTTCTCACCCTCGGGGACGGAAACCTTAACTTCAAAGGAGAAAGTCATTGGGGCCATTATGACAAGAATTTTGTGGTTTAGGGGGAGAAAGTGTTTGCAAAAGAATGCTGTGTGGCCATTCTGGTCGAAAAATGGTTCAAATTTATAGCTGTCGGAACATTCTGATCAGAAAAGAAAGGGGCTGTAATTCAGCAGGCCAGAAGCGCGCGCCTCCGACCAGGTCTTCACAACGCGCGCGCCTCCCACAAGCAAAGCCCGACGCGCGCGCCTTTGACAGCAGTTCAGACAGAAACAGCCCTTGTCAGTTCAGAACAGAACCCAAGCACTTCAACATATCCAACCTGCAGCAAAATCAAATCCCAGCAACAAAAAGGAGTTCAAGCATCGACAACAAGCATCCTTTGGGCACACATTTGTTTGTAAAAAGTCGACATCTAAGATCGAGTCGCTAATAGAACATAAAATGAGTAGTAAGATAACTAGGATTGTAAATACATGTTAAATGTTATTACAGGCAAAAGTAAAAGTGTTTCAATCCCTCATCCTCTCAGCCACAACAGCTCGGGCACGTCATCACCAACACTGTGCTCACCCCCTGCTACCGCTCTCGGTCTCCTCATCGTCATCATCATCCTCATCATCATCATCGTCATCATCATCCTCAGACTCTGATGTCTCAATCACAACATCAGGACGGGTCCTCTTGGCAGCTCTCCCTGATGAACTGGCACCGCCCCGGCTCTGGCTACCCTCTCGGCTCAGATTCCTACTATGGCTCAGACTCCTGCTCAGCGACTGCCTCGCCGAAGAGACAGCCTCATCAATGTCCAGTGCAGCATCCCTGCAGCCTCGTCCCATGCCCCGAGCACCTCGGGCAGCTCCTCTCGCAGCACCAGAGACAGCACCGGCAGCACCTCTAGTCATGGCAGCAATATCCCTGCACAGCTCCAGCACCCTCTCCTCCAGCTGGCGGAGCCTCCGCCTCATTCCTTTGTTCTGCCTACCCAAGTGCCTATATGCAGCTACGGGCACCTATTGCAATAAAGGACAGGGAAAAGAAATTACAAAGGGACAGAAAAACAAGACTGGAACTGAGAAAATGCAAAGATGGTCAGGAAAACATACCACAGCAGCCTGAGCGGGAGGCTCTCTCTCCGGTGACATATCCTCGGGAACAATCTCCCTCTGCTCCTCAAAGACCCCGAAGTTTGAATAAGTGTAATAAGGAGGAGGCAAAGGAGGATCAAAACAATACCCGGCACCGGTAGTATAAAACCGAGCAGAGGTCGAAGGAGCAGCCTGTGATCTCCTAGGATCAGCGAACATAAAGCCCTGCATCAAGTTGTTCTCCCTGAAGAGGCCATAATCCTGATCCAAGTGAATATAAGGGACGGCATCAACCCCTACCATATATGCCGCACGATCAGCCTCTGAAAGTGACCTCCAGTTACGAGGGCAGAAAGGAGGGACGTCTGGAACTGCAGGACGAGGAGGGGTGTAAAAGTCTGTCACCTGGGTACCATGCTGCCAAAATACTCTATCTCCCAAGTACAGAGCCATGCACTCGCCCGAACTCATCAAAAGCCGAGAACGGGTAGGAATAAGAGTGTGCTCAAACCAGTGCTGAACTGATCTCCACGGATACAAAGAAAAGGCAACAGACTCAGGCCTCAGGGTATCCAAGTGCCGTCGGGCCGAAGTAAGACTAATGGGATTCGTGCCAGTCTTCACATTCCTCTCCTTATACGCCCACCGTGGGGCTGGCCTTCCTTGGCAATCTTGAAATCCCTCAGATTCAGGATAGCAAAAGCCCAAAGCTGTAGACAAGAGGCAGAAACAAAGTTAATGACAGTCAACGAAAAAGGCGGTTATGACTAAGGCAAGGAGAATATAAAAGGGACAGTAAGTGGTATACCTCCCACAGCAAGCTGAAGCCCGTAACAGAGCTGGTAGTCGAGCGGCTGGTCAAATCCATGCCGTGATAACAAGCAGCCAAGCCCGCTGCGCCCCAGTTATACTGGCCGATCTGGTCCAAGTCCACTAACAAGTCAAGCAGAGCCAAGGAGGCCGAAGACCCCCCATTGGCAAACAGAGTGTGGGATAACAAGTACCAAATGAATCAACGGGCCACAGTATCAACCCGATCAGCAGTAACACCTCGAGCCTCAGCCATCAAGATGCTGAAATAAGCCCGGATTCTCCCCCATGTCACTCGAGAATTCTTAACCTCGAACCGGCAGTCAACCAAGGCCAGTAACTCGTCCGGAGTCCGAACAGCCCCTCTCAAACCAAAAGGGACAGGCACCCCCATGAACGGCAAGCCCGTCAAAGCTGTGAAATCAGTAGGCGTCATAGTCACCTCGCCCATGGGTAAATGAAAGGTATGGGTGGTATCCCACCATCTCTCCCTCAATGCCTGAACCACATCAGGGTCATTCTTCAAAGCTGGGAGGCTAGTGACAAAAAGACCAAAATGAGTCCCTGTGACTCGGGCCCGAACATTCTCGGGCAACCTTTTCCATATAGAGATGGGCCCATGAGCCCCACCGCGAATCTCTGTCAAACGGGTCCACTCCTGAAAGGAAAAAGAGGAACAGCAAAAATTTCATCAGCACGACTGCTAGAAAACGGATGAACTCAACACAGAGATTTCAACGACAGAACAATGTACAATCAAGTGTGTGAACGTGAAAATGGACATCCCAACATGTTCCTTACAACAAATCAGCAACAACAAATAACATGCAAAGAATGATCAATAAAGCTGCTGCAGCAATATTTCGGGTAAAGAAAACAGAACTTCATGAAACCCGAAATCGACAAGAAAGGTGAGGCATTCTTACCAAACCCGAAGTAACGAAGTGAGAAATATGGGTATGAGGCCGGAAAGTAAGCAAGCTCGGGTCCATAGCTTCAACCCCAATTTCGGGCTCCTTGCCCTGTGGCATCTCAAACGGAGGTGATTGCTGACGATCCAACATCGTTTCTTTGACGGAATTGATCCTAGAGCAGCAAGAAAGTGTTTTGGGGTGATTTCTCTACGAAAATTGGGCTTGGAATTTGGAGGGTTCTTCAAATTTTTGAAAAATGGCCGAAAACAGCGAACAACCTGTTTAAATATGCTGAACTTATGCGCCAGGCGCGCGCCTCCCGACATGCTCATCTGAGGCACGCGCGTCCCATAACGAGGCCCGGACGCGCGCTCTTCCCATCATCAGGCAGGTTCAGAAGCAGTCTCCCATGCAAAAATCCATGCATCGTATCAAGGTTTCCCCACGGATTCCAAACTCCCTAAGTTCTGTCACGGGTGCCACACCCCCCTCAAGAGTCAATCTCAACATTTCATCCCCAGCAGGAACATTTTTCTGGTCGCGGTCAACTGTTCCCGTACCCCACAATTCAAAAAGTCAAGTGTGACTCCAAATGGCACGAGGCTTCAAAGCAATATTTCATCGAACGGATTCACTAACGGATTCGTCAACAAGGGTTTGCTAACGACCCCATTCAAAACATTCAACCGTGCCCACACCCCACAAAGTCAACAACTCGGTCCATATCGAGACAAGCTCCATGAGCTCCAAGTCGACAACTCGGTCCATATCGAGACAAGCTCCCATGAGCTCCAAGTCGACAACTCGGTCCATATCGAGACAAGCTCCCATGAGCTCCAAGTCGGCAACTCGGTCCATATCGAGACAAGCTCCCATGAGCTCCAAGTCGGCAACTCGGTCCATATCGAGACAAGCTCCCATGAGCTCCAAGTCGGCAACTCGGTCCATATCGAGACAAGCTCCCATGAGCTCCAAGTCGACAACTCGGTCCATATCGAGACAAGCTCCCATGAGCCCCAACTCAACAAAACTCGGTCCATATCGAGACAAGCTCCCATGAGCCCCAATACAACACTCCAGCAAAAGCCGCTCACATAGGGAGCGCACCACTATCTCTCGCAATTTCAAATTCCTGCTTTCATCGAGTCTTTGCTTTTTCTTGGTGATGTCCTCGGCGGGTGTTTATAACTTTCGTCGACGCGTTTTGCTTTGCAGTCCACGTCGCCGAGGGGCTCTGTAGACACCCCGCCTTGGACCGCTCACCCCGATTGCACATTTGATCTTGTGTTTCTCCCCATTTTAAGTGTTTCTCGTTAGTTTCTGTCACTTCCGTTAAGTTCCTGACTGACTTCGTTAAGTCCAGGGACTAAACTGAATGACAGGGCTGACTTTCTAGTCCATTCTGTCAAAATTGCCTTATCTGAGTCGCGCGCCTCCGACACTAGGAGCCAGGCGCGCGCGCCTCCCGCCCCCAAAGCAGGAAGCGCGCGCCTCTGGGCGTCAGTTACAGATTTCTGGCCAGGATTCCCTCCCTTGCTCAATTTACAGGATTTTGCCCGGGAAGGATTTCTTGGTGACTGAGTTTTGGCACCAAAAACACCCCTCTTTCACCTATAAAAACCTCTCTTTACCTCCAATTTCAAGGGTCGAAAAATCAACAAAAGATTGAACTTACAAAACTATACCAAAATCGCTTTCTAAAAGTTCTCCAAGGATTTCTTCAAGCAACATTTGAAGGTCTTCGAATTGTAGGTAAAAGTCCATCTTTTCCTTTCTTTTCTACTTCATCTCATCTCTCTCTTTTACTTTAATCAAATGTGCAATCACCCAAATCATTTTGGGACATGACTCTAATGATCACCTCATCTCATTGAGGATGGTTAAGGAGTTATCTCCTACATTCCAAATCCTATTTTAAACCCCCTTTTTATGACTTAAAGAAGAAGAAGAAGAACATTTTCATTCATGTAGATTTTGATCAAGCAAGACCAACTTAAGTTGGGCGAGATGGGTGTTTCGGTACTTCCCATCTCGTAATCTAACCCCCGAACCTCAAAATAAAGAATCTCTGCTTTCGTAATCAAACTTAGGCTACAATCAATAGGTTTTTCTTATGTTCCTCAAAACATAGGTGGCGACTCTAAAAACAAGTTAGACACCCTAGGATAATCCACCGCTCTAGCCTAAAGCCGTGGTCCCCCCGGGGTATCTACACTACTTCATTTGAAATCATTCCAGAAGAACAACTTCTACTTGTTGTCCTCCAAACCTATTTCTAGTCTATTACATACTCAAAGAATTTTTCTAAGTATCAGCACCAACAAGTTATGCTTGGAAAATAAACATTGTTCCATACAATCTGAATACCAAAAAGGATCTAACACACTGATCCTACTAAGCTTAACATTCAAAAGTTTAAACCATGCTATCACAAGACATGGTAAGAACCACAGTGCAACCAGAAACATGTCCAACATGTTCAAAAGACCAAATTACATATTAAAAATCTATTTGTTTTAGAGGACACCCCTCTCTTTTAAAACAAAACTTTAAACACAAATTCAAATTGTTTTAGAAACTAACCCCTGCAGGACACAACCCAACATAAAAACTTACCCTTCAGGTGGCCTCATCAACCTTCTTCTCTAGATTCTCTCCAACTTGTTCTCCTTTGTCAACAGTTGGCGCCTTGGAGTTGACTTCCTCTGCATCCACACCTTCCCTTGTGATCTTTCTTAGAGCCTCGTATTCCTTATCCAGATTCCATGCAGTATGCTTACCAGCCTGGTGTTCCTTGATCATCTGAATCCTCATCTCAAACAAGGATTTGGCAGCATCAGTCATGCATTAGCTCTGAAGAAGCTCAAGCTCCTTGGCATGATCCTGGTTCAGCTTCACCAACCTGAAGGTCATATCCCTAACTTGCTTTTCCTTCTCATCCACTTCCTTCTCAACAACCTTAGCTCTTTCATCAGCTTCATACATCTTCTTGAAAGAAGCCTCAGCCTTCTCTTTCCAAACCTGGACTTCATTCACCAAAAGACCTATAGCCTTGACCGCCTGTTGTCAAAAGAAATTTGAGATCAGAACCAAACAGAGCTCAGCTAAAAAGCAACTTAAGTCAGAATTACCTTCTTCTCACACACTTTTCAACTGGTAAAACATTATTAACATCTACTATCTCCTTGGCCTTCCTTTTTCTGGTTGACTTCTCCTCGACCGCCTCCATCTTTGGAACTGGTGGTTTGCTTCCTTAAACCTTCACCTTTCCATGAACCATTGCCATCAAATCCTTAGCCCCAAAACCAGACTGAGAATGAGTAACTGCAAAGGTAAAAGACATAAGCATTCCAGAACAAGTAAATTTAAATCTATTCTTAAAGCGAGATAGAAGATACCTGAAAACATCTTGTGTTTACGCTCAACAATTTCCACAGTACCTTCTAGATCCCCTTCTTCTCCACTTTCATATGATGAGCTCACGACAGGCTGAAGAAACTTGCGCCTATTTAGTGGCAAGGTACAAATCTTTTCAATAATGGCTAATTTATCCGCTCTTTTTGGAAAGAGATCATCTAACTTGGATGCTGCAAGATAAAAGCAAAGGTAATCACATTAGAGTTCTCTGGAAGAAAGAAACCCAGTAAAGAAACAAGAACAAATCTACCTTGACTATTCCACTCAGAAATCAACCCTTCGCCTCCTTTCAAACTACTCTTCTTTACATAGAAAAACCTATTTTTCCAACCCCTATCTCTATCTACAGACTCAACCACCAAACTTTACGCCTTATTTTTAACCCTAAATCCATATCTAGAGTTCCCATGAGACCTTAATATATAGCAAAAATCCAACTCCTTAAGACCAACCTGCAGCGCAGTCACCTCACTCAATCTACTCAAGGTAATCAACGCTCTCCAACCAACAGGCATAAGTTGGGTATAAGCCAATTTAGTGGATTCAAAGAAACGAGTGATAACAGGGGAAAAAGGAAATTTCAGACCAATCGTAAAGGGGTATTCAAGGAAGCAGACCCACTCATCAGAAACGAAATCAGAAGAATATAAAGGGTTAGGATCCATGAATTCAACATTTTTTGGAAAGGCGTGATTTTTTCTTAGGGTTTCAACATCTAGCAAGGAGAACTGACATCTTTCCTCCTCAGGATGGATAATATGTTGGATATTATGCCTTAGGCCCTTGAGAAAGGCCTTTGCGTTATATCATAGCTTCATTGTTATAGAGATAACAAACCTGATTATTATATCTTTTGCATGTTTATTATAATGATCATTGTCCCTAGCACTTATGAAGGGCTAGCATGAGTTTAATGGATAATCATATGATGATTATAGCGCATAGGATGCGGATTAAACTTATGGGTACATGTTGGAGAACAAGTATTGGATAGACCCGTTATGAGATTTATGTCATGGTCAAATGTCATAATTAAATCTCATAATAGTTATATCATTCATCCTTAGACCTGAGATTATCATAGTCTTCCATATGATGAACATTATGTTTGACGTACTCAAACGCTACCCCTAACCGGGAAGTTATAAAGGCTACGATTGGCATAATCAGATTCTTGTAGGGAAGAATGATAAGTCAAGATGGGATTTGTCCCTCTCTCAAGAGAGATATCTGCTTGGCCACTCGATGAGTGAGATTGATAATAGTGTACGGCCGTACCCAAATGAATTGAAGCGTTCAATGTTATTTGCTCATATCAATCTACTCGAGATCGAGAAAGCATTGGACAACATAAGTTGACATGGACCATGACTTATGTCCAATATGATATCGTGTGACAAAGGGATTGTGATATGTTCTATAAGGTTTCTTTGGGCTTTCAAAGTTTATACTAATTGGGTAGTCATAATGGCTTGCTAGAGTCCGCTTATGACTTACGGGTTCTGACTCGTTCGGACTCGTTGCCAACTTAGTATAATCCTATTGGGTCACACACAATAGAACGGATTGAATAAGGCACAGAAAAGGGGAAAAACTGGATCCTGCAGGAAGGATCCGTACGGATGGTTTGGGAGCCACCCAAGCAATCTGTATGAATGGTTTGTCCAGGCGGAAAACAGTTTGTTCAGATCTCTTGTTTGACAAGGAATTCTGATCCCAAAAGGAATTAGGTTTATACCCTATTATATATGTGTGCAGTCAGGTTTGAGAAAGCTAATGGTTGATTTTAGAAATCATAACATGTTGTTTGAAAACAATTACACAAATATAGAGGGATTATTAGTTTTGAGATTTAGAATCATCATAACTCAATAATCAATGGAGCAAAATAATTCCTATGAAGAAATCGTTTCTTCATCAAGCCTTGGGTCTAGCAATCCAGATCAAGAAGGTGTTCTTGATATCCGTTCGACGTGTGGATACCGATGGAGGGTGTTTCCTTTAGCACCTTAAAGTCCGTGTTCATGGATTCGATCTTCAAAGGGTATGTTTCTTTCATCTTGTATTTAATTTAATCAACATGCACGGATCCGGGCTCTTGGGTGTTTGATTTTATCTGTTTATTCCGCTGCGCATGATGCATCAAAACCCAACAGTGGTATCAGAGCCCCATTCATTGTTGATTATTTTAGTATATCATGTTGAAATTGTTTAATTCGATTATATAATATCTACATGATAATAAGATGAATGTGTGATTTGAGTTTTATATATGAGATATAAAATTTATGAACATGAATATGGGTTTATGTAATTATTGTATTGATTTGATCCATATGAATAATTGCATGTTTGGGATATCAATAAATAATTGGATTATGTGTATTGATAATTTGGATCTAATTTGTGTATGTAATAAATTGTTTATTCATGGTATTGATTAGATATAATTAAATTCGTAATCTGTAAATTCATGTTTCTGTAATCTGATTATGTATAAACATGATATTGGATTTGGTCGAATTTCTGAAATTCTGAAAAAACTAGAAATCTGGGATCCTACCAATCGATCCGTACGGATGGTTTGGATGATGCCAAACTGATCCGTACGGATATTTTGGAAATTCTCAGATTTGATTTTGTTTTCTGGTATTCATATTATTCTGTAAATTGTTTACAGAATTCGAATCTGGAAACTGGAAACTGCTTTCAGACGGCTGGTTTTCGAAACCGTATTTCCTGAAACAGTTTTCGGCCGAAGAATTCAAAAGGAATTGCAGAAATCAGAGTTCTAAAGAGTTTAGAACTGCTGTAATCTATGAGATTAAGAGACAATGAAAGATCTTGAAACAAGTATCCAATCTATCGGGAATGTGGATGCCTTTTGGCTTAGTTTCAACCGTATAGAGAAGTTGCTTGGTTTCTTGATCTTAGAACGGAAATGTGGATGCCTTTTGGATTAGTTTCGGCCGTGTGGTTTGTGCTTTCAATTTCAAGATGCTCTGTGGATACAGTTTCAGAATTTTGAAGAGTTCAGAGTTTATGTGACCTGTATGAAAGAGCTGTACGGATAAATCTGGATGCTTCTAGAAACATCCGTACGGATAGTTTGGGCATTACTGATTCTGATCTGTTTCAGACGGCAGGTTTTGGAAACCGTGTTTCCTGAAACAGATTTAAGTTTAGAAGTTCAAACTGTTAATGAGATCAGAATCTTAAAGGAGTTTAAGATTGGCGTAATCTTAAAGTTTCAGAATTTATCCCTATACAAAGTGCAAATAGTTTGCAGAGAAGGAAACTATATTTGGATTAATTCATTGCATGGACCAATGGCAGGCTTACGCCTTGTTTCTGGGAATGAGAATGAAATATCCAATCTGTAAATCGTTTACAAATAATTTAGATTCCATCCCCTCAATGCTGATTCATAATTGAATCACAAGATTTTGCTTCTGTTAATTAATTTGATTAGTTAACCTTGATTATGCAAAGACTATATTATATTATGACATAATCAAATATATGATGCATATCTCTAATCAAATAAACCTTATTAAAACTTAAGTCATGTGCCAATCCATTATTAAAACACTTGTGAGTACACCGGGTATTTTTATGTGGGCTCTACCAAAGCGAGGTGCATTAATTCTATCAGTGTATGAGCAAGATGAGGAATGATAGTTTCCTATACGTTTAACGTGGTTTGACTTAATTAGGCTATCAAAAGACAAAGTTTTAGGCCTAAGGCACAAGATGAGATTAAAACATGTCTGACATAAGATGTCTAACAAATCTCATAAAGGATCTAAGAATCATATATGATATGATTGACAAAGAGTTGTCTACCTAATTAATTTAATTTTGAGCAGTATCGCCAAAGCGGACTTGGAATTAAATTAAAGTTGGATTTTAGCCTACTTAAATTATATTATACAATTGTTGTATTTGAAGGTGTATAATTTAGTGGGGGTATTTATGAAATACATTATATGTCTCTAGATGATAATGGTATGAAATATATGTGTATATTTATTTGCATATTTTGTAGAATGTCTTAAACTATAATCATGTATAATCACTGCAATAGACCCCACTTAAAGAGAATAAGATTAACTTCCTTGACCTAGTCATGAGCTTAAGAATTGTTCTAAAGCAAGAACGGAAGTTATGAATTCTTAATAAATCCTATTCCTAAGAAACCTTATGCCTTAAGAGTGGACAAATACATTGATTAGAAACATGTGGATGATTCTATAAATGTCAACTGTCCTACGACTTGCTATCATATGATTGGAACTTTAGAAGTATCTGAAACATATGAATTCTTATACGATAAGCAATTATGTAGGAAGCGTTCCTACAATCAAGAGAGGCAAATAAAGTTTGAGATTGATTAGAGCCTAACATTCATGTGATGAATGAAAGGTATGTTAATAAGTTCTCATGTTTTGAATATAGAGAAACATATTAATTACCTTAGTTGGCTTGGTTATCATGTTAGTTTGGAACTATCAAACGGATTTGATATCAATTCATAAGCGACATTTGATGTTTAAAATGCTATGTCTTAATATCAAATGGAAACATTCTCAAACTCTAAAGGTTAATAAGGACAAGGATTTAAGATAAAGGCAAGACAAAAGTTGTCAAGCCTAAAAGAAAATATTTGTGGCAAAACCTAAAATCCAAAGAATGTAATTTGTACCTTGGCAATAGGATTGACCGTTGGCAAAATTACAATTTGAATTAAAAGATCAAAAGGAAGGGTAGTTGGACTACCACTTCAAGTATTTATGTTAAAATTTCTACTTGTAAGGGTAAAGATTAACCTATGTGGCAATAATGATGCAATGGTTGCAACATTAATCATAGGAACTTGCGAAGTGTCTTTACCTAATAAGTTCATATTTGTTTTGAACAAATGGTGCTATGTTCTTATTTTAAGTAGAAATATTATTTTGGTTTCTTCATTAGAAGATTATGGATATTTCTTATTTCGAATAAGAAAGTGTTCCATTAAATATGATTTGCCTTATTGTATTGCTAATCATATAATGGGACTTAATATCCTTATCTTGGAAGAACAAAATAATGAGCATAACGTAAATAATGGAAATTTGAATATAAGGATGTAATCGTTACATTCTTAAAAAGCATTAATGTCTATATCAAATGATAAGAAACACATATCTAAAATTCCATGGGACGGACTTTTAAATTCATATGATTTCGAATCATGTGATAGATGTGAATCTTAGAAATTGATCAAGACATCTTTTACTAATAGTAGTAAGAGGAAGTACTCTTTTGAACTTATACATTTTGATGTATGTAGTTTATTAAAGTAACAATGCTAGAAAGGATTTCAACACCTCATGGCAAAAGTATTGATGTACTATGATTAGATCAAAGTAATGAATATTTGAGCCTTGGACTCGATGAGAATTCTGCAGAAAGTCTGCAATTTAAGAAAAACAGAATCTGGAAACAGCAGCCATACGGATGATGTTCCAGAAGTTTGCAGATTGTCTGTAAAACACAGTTTTTCGTCTCATAATAAGTCAAACTGATCTTTAATTATCCTTCTGGATTATGTGCTGGAAACAACTGCGATTACACTAACTTGAGTTTCATCTAAGGAGGTTCGACTAATGCCATATGAGATATGGAATGAAAGAAAACTTGATTTGTCTTTCATAAAGATCTGTGATGTGATGGTTTTGAGAAAAGTGTTGTCTGGAACAAAATCACACCTAAATCTTATAAATGTAATTCCATGGGATATCTTAATGATATTAATTTTACACCCTTTAGAGTACAAATCGTTTGTTACTCTAAATAGCACTTTCTAGATAAATCGTTTATCTCTAAAGAACTAGTGGGAGTAAAATGTATCTCGAAGAGTTCGAGACCCAAAAATGACATGGAACCTAAGATGGAAGTTGAATAAATATTCACAAGGAGTTGTGGAAATTCGTTCAAGTATACACAAGAAATTTGCATAACTGATAGGATACTATCTATAACAAGAAATATTGATTTCTCGTAATAGAAAGAAATAGGGAAGATATCATTGCGAATGATTGACCTGTTACCTATCAAGATGCAAACTTTATCACCCGTAGTCATGCTTAATGTTATTAGAATCCTAATTGTCATGCCTTCATATTTCGAATATGTAATATGACAGATGGATATCAAAACTGTATTCCTTAACAGGAACTCACATTAGGATGTGTTTGATACAACCTAAAAGTTTTGATTGATCCATAAAATTCTAATAAAATATGCAAGTTGCAGAAATTCATGAGATGGATTGAAGCAAACTACTTGGAGTGAAATTTCATTTTGATGAAGTATTCAAAGAGTTTGAAATTCATCAAGGATGAGACTTGTGATTACAATAAATTTAGTGGGAGCATAATTTTATTCATAGTCTAATATATATATGGTTGATATATAAATCATTTTGAAAGAGTTTCTAAATGAAAGACTTGGATGAAGCCGCCTACGTCCTTGGACTGATTTATGGAAACAAATCTAAAACGTTGTTTGGTTAAAGTCAAAGTACTAGTAAAGACAAGATAGTGAAAAGTTCACTATGCAAGACTCTTGGAGAGGTTACTTGTGAAAGTCAAATGGCATTAATCTTTGCAAGATTTAGTCTTACTGGAAGACTAATGAGTAAGAGTACATGATTAGGATTTCATATGCTTCGGCAATTGGATCTATCATGTAAGCCATGTAAATGTACTAAGACCGTATGTCTCATATACTTGGAGTATGATGAGATAATACCAATCGGATCCTAGTGAAACTCACTAGTTGAGAAACGCTCTTATGTTCTCTAAAAGGAACTAAAGGATGCGTTCTTGATCTTTGATGGAATGAAAGATGATCTTGTAATAGTTACATAGATGCATTCTTATAAACCAACAAAGATAAATATTGCAGTATAAATACATATTTACGTCTAATAATGGTGTTAGAAGAGTTCTAAATGGACCATTACTATTCTACATAAGGGTTGAGTGTCTAGTGGCATGAGATGCAACTAGAAAATGTTAAGATTAAGATTATAATTAGTAAACTAGAAATCATTTCTAGTGTCACTAATTTAATGTACCTTCATTGTGTCAATAATCGTTATTACACAAATCAAGAGACTATTATCTTATCTAAACATATACTCAGACGTTTCTATCTTACTCGAGAAATGGTCAAAGATAGGAGATGTCAAAATATGCAAAATACCTCATTATAATAACAAGGATAATTATCCTACATAAGCTCGTTTGCAATTATGATGGAGATCATAACTAAGCTCAATGGGTATTGGACACGCGTTGATTGGGCCTAGTGCAAGTGGGAGATTGTTGGATATTATGCCCTAGGCCCTTGAGAAAGTGTCGCGACCCGAAACCCTAGCACTATTTTATTGAATTTATTTCGTTTATTTTATAATTTATGTGTGCATTTTATATTTCATAAATTTTTATGTCTAGAATTTTAATTGATCATTGGTGCTAAGTGTAAAATTAGGGGATTGAATGGAATGTGGGGTATAAGGGTTTAGTTGTTCAAGATAGAAGTAGAGGGGTTAATTGTGAAACTCTTTTTGAAATATCTCCCCCTACTCCCTCCCTTCTCCCTCACTCTCTTCCTCACCACACACACACACAGTAAACTCTCTCTCTCTCTCTCTCTTCCATTGGTGAAAGGTCAGAAAAGCTCCATATCTTTTCCTCCATTTGGTCTTCTTCTACTCATCTTTTCTTAATACTCATTTTATGTAAAATGTTTAGATCGTCGCTAGGATCGTTTGTAGCCAAGAAAATTCGAATTCCATTTCCTTTCATAAATTCCAAGTAAGTTACTTTTCCCCCATTTATGCAAAAAAATGTTCATCCTTAGCTCATTTGATGCTCTAGTTGTTATATATTTCTTCTTGGGTTGATTTGGAATTGATTTGCATTTTATCCATTTTTGTGAAATTTTGATGTTTGAATCATCTCTTGAATTGGGTAGTCTAGATGATGTTATATGAGTCATTTTAGACTTATAAGTTGTTTTGGTACATTGGTATACTAGTTAGAATGTTTGATTTTTGGTTGAGTTGTGTTTTGGTAAGAAAATGGAAGAACCCAGTTCATCCCTACCGATTTCCGGCAGATCAGGGGTGTTGGGCGGCCGCCCAAAAAGGGGTGTGCGGCCGCACAACTAACTGGAAGATTTGGTCGTGGAAAGAAGCCTTTTGGGTGGCCGCACATGTTGTTGTGGGCGGCCGCACCGTAGTTACTGAAAGTTCATACTTGTCCTTTTTGTGTGATTTAAGAGTGTGGCTCGGTCTAGGTTTTGAGTACTATTCTAGTTAACTTATAGGAGCATGGTGGAACACTCTAGGTTTGTAAAATGGTTCCTTTGTGAACAAACATGTTATGGAATTTGATTAAGTATCGTTTTGGAATGTTAAACATCTTTGATGTGTTGTTTGGATTTGGTTCATCTTTATGGTGATTTATTTGGAATGGTTCCCTACTTTGGAATCATTAGTTGTTTATTTAAGCTAGTATTTATTACTTAGCATTTATTGAAAGTCCAGCTGGTTACTTGTGTTCGAGTCAGGGAATGGATAATGCTATAATGGCACAAGCCAAGTCCAGTATAGCATCGCCCATTGGTCCTTCTTTCCTCATCCAGATTGGCCTTGGTTGGGATGAGCTAGCTCCTTCGGTGAGTATTCTAGCTAGTCGTTTTGGGTATGACTCTGTGTCATTTCCCCTATCCTTTGTGACATGTTACATTGTTATGGTTCCGGTACCGGGGTTGTTCTCTTCAGCTATTATGCTACTATGAAGATGGTTTGATTGGTTGATTGGTTGAAGCTGCGCAGTAATTGTTCTATCAGTTTGGGAAACCTTGGCTAATATCCTTTGTTACTTTTTTATTTCCGCTGCTATATGTTAACTGTTAATTGTTACGTGCTATGTGAGTTTTATTACTGTTATTGCATCATAGCATGTCATGTAGTTGCATTAGTAACTTATTGAGATTTATCTCCCCCCCCCTTTCTTTTTATCTTTGTTTTTCCTTAACCCCCCCCCCCCCCAGGAGGAAAGGATTAGGACTCGCTGATCATGAGAAGGACGTCGAGGGTGTTCGTGGCTTTTGGGGCAGGTTGTTGTTCGGTTTGCATTACTTAAATGTATAACCTTGGGATAGTATTACCAAACTGTGACGTCATTAAGAAGTTGTAATATTTTGTATTTTTTGTGTAAGCTTGTGGAGCTTATTCTAGTGGTTAGTAATGTTGTGAAGATTTGGATTTCTAAAACCGTGTATGATCTTCTTTTGGTATCAAAAGGAATTTTTTATCTTCAGTATTTTGGTGTTTTATTGTTTTAAGTCGACGTCCAGCTCGCGAGCTCCCGGCCCGCGGGGTCGGGGTCGCGACAGAAAGGCCTATACGTTATATCATAGCTTCATTGTTATAGAGATAACAAACCTGATTATTATATCTTTTGCATGTTTATTATAATGATCATTGTCCCTAGCACTTATGAAGGTCTAGCATGAGTTTAATGGATAATCATATAATGATTATAGCGCATAGGATGCGGATTAAACTTGTGGGTACATGTTGGAGAACAAGTACTGGATAGACCCGTTATGAGATTTATGTCATGGTCAAATTTCATAATTAAATCTCATAATAATTATATCATTCATCCTTAGACCTGATATTATCATAGTCTTCCACATGATGAACGTTATGTTTGACGTACTCAAACGCTACCCCTAACTGGGAAGTTATAAAGGCTACGATTGGCATAATCGGATTCTTGTAGGGAAGAATGATAAGTCAAGATGGGATTTGTCCCTGTCTCAAGAGAGATATCTGCTTGGCCACTCGATGAGTGAGATTGATAATAGTGTACGGCCGTACCCAAATGAATTGAAGCGTTCAATGTTATTTGTTCATATCAATCTACTCGAGATCGAGAAAGCATTGGACAACATAAGTTGACGTGGACCATGACTTATGTCCAATATGATATCGTGTGACAAAGGGATTGTGATATGTTCTATAAGGTTACTTTGGGATTTCAAAGTTATACTAATTGGGTAGTCATAATGGCTTGCTAGAGTCCGCTTATGACTTACGGGTTCTGACTCGTTCGGACTCGTTGCCAACTTAGTATAATCCTATTGGGTCACACACAATAGAACTGATTGAATAAGGCACAGAAAATGGGAAAAACTGGATCCTGCTGGAAGGATCCGTACGGATAGTTTGGGAGCCACCCAAACAGTCTGTACGGATGGTTTGTCCAGGCGGAAAACAGTTTGTTCAGATCTCTTATTTGACAAGGAATTCTGATCCCAAAAGGAATTAAGTTTATACCCTATTATATATGTGTGCAGTCAGGTTTGAGAAAGCTAATGGTTGATTTTAGAAATCATAACATGTTGTTTGAGAAACAATTACATAAATATAGAGGGGATTATTAGTTTTGAGATTTAGAATCATCATAACTCAATAATCAATGGAGAAAAATAATTCCTATGAAGAAATCATATCTTCATCAAGCCTTGGGTCTAGAAATCCAGATCAAGAAGGTGTCCTTGATATCCGTTCGACGTGTGGATACCGATGGAGGGTGTTTCCTTTAGTACCTTAAAGTCCGTGTTCATGGATTCGATCTTCAAAGGGTATGTTTCTTTCATCTTGTATTTAATTTAATCAACATGCACGGATCTGGGCTCTTGGGTGTTTGATTTTATCTGTTTATTCCACTGCGCATGACGCATCAAAACCCTACATAATAAACCCTAAGCATCTAAAACCCTCAGGAATTTTAGTGGTTTCCTTAATTCTACCCATTCAGAATCAAGAAATAAAGAAGAGAAAAGAGAGAACTCACCAGGAGGAAATTTTTTGAAAACTCTGTGCTGCACAATGAAGAAGAACGGGTTGATTATGCGTCTTAAATGGAAGGGACTAGACGGTTCAAGATGTTGGTAGCGGTGCCCTAGGCACGTTTAATAAACGTTGTAATTGTTATCATTTATTTCATATCAATAAAGAGATGTTTTGATTATTATTGTTGTTCATGTTTACTTATAATAATCTCCGTCCCTAGTACTTGTTAAGCACTAGTATAAAGGCTAAACGATCATTGGATGATCATGTTAGACTTATGGGTACTTGTTTGGAACAAGGTACTGGACATGACCCGCCGGATGAGATTTATGTCATGGTCCATGTCGTACATATATCTCATATTAGTTATGTCATTCGAATCCTTAGACATGAATTTATTATAGTCTTCCACTTGATTTACATTATGTTTGACATATTCAAACGCTACCTTTAACCGGGTAGTTACAAAGTGTATGATTGGCATAATCAGATTCACGTAGGGAAGAATAATAAGCTAAATGGATTTGTCCCTCTTCGGAGAGATCTCAAGCTTAGGCCTCTCGTAGGAATGATGTTGATGAAAATGTTTGGCCGTACTCAAATGAATTGATTAGATTAATGCCATTTGGATTATCAACATATTCGGAATTGAGAAAGTATTGAACAAAAACAAGTTGACCGTTTGACCATGACTTGTGTTCAATGAGATCGTGGACAAAGGGATTGTGATATTTTCTAAAGGAATGCGAACTTGTATCTAGTTATGCTATTTGGGTAGGTATGACGGTTTGCTTGAACCTAATCATATCTTATGGATTCATGTTTGAACCCATTGCCGACATAGTATAATCCTAGAGGGTCACACACAATAGAACGAATCCTAAAAGGACTATTTTGGAAAATTAAGGCTCTCTGGTCCTGGTGTGCGACCGCACAAACCAGGCTGGGCGGCCACACATGTTTTGGGCGACCGCACACCTGATTTTGGGCGGCCGCACAGTGTGTCGGGACAGGTTTCCGGATTTAATTAGGAAAAGGATTTTGGACGGTTTTTGACACAAGTTTCCTATTTGGAATAGGTCTAACTTGTATATAAGCAGCCAAATTCGGGCCAGAACAATACCTAGCTTTTGTGCAAGTCTCAAAAGAGTTTGAGAGAGTTTTATTTTGTTCTAAGACATCCTAGATTGAAGAACAAAATAATACACAAATAATATTCCATATAGTTCATATTAATTGTGAAAACGCGTTTCACAATTTTGGTCTAGCAACCAAGATCAAGTGTTCTTGATATTCGTTCAAGGTGTGGATACCGCTAGAGGGTGAAGCTCATCATCTTCAAAGTTCGTGTTCTTACTTGTTCGTGATTAAAGCTTCAACTTCTCCACCAAGATCAAAGACCAAATTCAAAGTCATCAAGGGTTAGTTCTTCTAGTATTCATATTGCAAGTATTTGATTTAATCATATGAATGGATCTATGGGCTTTGGGTTTCATAAAATTTTAAATGCTTTTTCCCACTGCGCATGTTACTCCGAAACCTAACAGTGGTACCAGAGCCCCGTTCATGTTGATTATTTCAATACTTAGATCATGTTGTGTGTATATAAATTGTTTATGTGCCTAGCATGATATGGATATTGGATTATATGATGTTTATGTGTTATATGATTTTATGTGGTTTATTGTTTTACAACTTTAATCGCACTATTCAATCGCACTAAAAATTATGATGGATTCTTAATTGTTTTATTATAAATTTTGATTGGATCAAAGTTTTGATAATCGGGGAAAAACAATTTTGAGACAAATTTTTGAACTTTAAAAATTCATTCTGATGCTGCTGTGCGACCGCACATAAAACCTTGGGCGGCCCCACAAGTTTGGGCGACCGCACAGGTTTTTCTTGGGCGGCCGCACAGTTGTCAGGATTCTTGTTTTGATTTTCGGTCAGAATCAGAATCTGGATTTTTGATGGGGTCCGACCAGACCAGTGACAAAGACCAGCCAGACCTGCTGATCTGAAGTTGGTTTTGGGCAGTTGGTTTTGGTGTGGATCTTGGGTTTGATTTTCCTATTTGTTTTAGTCTTGTGATTCTAAGATTGGTTCAAGGTTTGGATGGCTAATATACGTTCATCGAGATTGTGTTTCCCAAACTTGATCGCAATCAAAGTTTCAAGGATAAAACGAAGTTAGAATTATGAAGAGTTCATAATTGCTAAAATTGAGAAACAAAGTTCTTGATTCAAAGATTGGAGATCCATGTGGAATTGTGGAAGCAATTGGCCTACGTTCATCGAGACCATCTATTGCTTAGTTTCGGCCACATGGACTACTTTCTTGGTTTCTTGAATTAGTGCGGAATTGTGGATGCCTTATGGCTTAGTTTTGGCTGCACTTCTTGTTGTCTTGATTTGGAGATAATAACCAAAGTTGAAATAGTCTCATCCTCATAATTATAGAGAAACTAATGACACATAAATATTATGCTTAAATTAATGGAGATTAATTTAGTGGCTAAACTTGATGCGTAACATGTTTATATTATGTGCTCATAAATGTGTTGTATGCTATATGTGATGAACCTTCAAAGAAAGTTTTAAGTTCTTTATTGCCATGCCATGATTAAAACACTTGTTAATACATGGGTGAATTTAATGTAGACTCGCCCTAGCGAGATGCATTGACTTTATTTATGTATGAGCAAGATAGATAATGTGGGCACGCCCTAGCGAGGCACATTAACTATACGTTTAAAGTGGTTGGACTTAATTGGGCGTCAAAACAGTTTTGAGCCTAGGCAAAGATGAGATTTAACATGCTTTTTGAAATAGGATTTCTTAAAGAATCTCATAAAAGGAACTAAGAGTCATATGAGATATGATTGACAAGAGTTGTCTACCTAATTAATTTGATTTTGTGTAACCCGCTTTAGCGGATTTAAAATTAAATTAAAGCGGGATCTTAACCCATTTAAATTATACTATACATTGGATGTATAATGAAGGTTGTATAATTTAGTGGGAGTATTTTCTTTTGAAAAATACATTGTTAATTTCTTTAATGAAAAATTGGTAGTTATTAAATTTTGGAAATTTTGCATAATTGTAGATAATGACTAACAACACTCAATCAATTTCGTTGCGATCGATCCTTGAGAAGGATAAGTTCCAAGAGAATGGTACGAACTTTATGGATTGGATACGTAGCCTAAGAATTGTTCTTAGGCAAGAAGATAAGTTGTACATTCTCGATGGGCCTCTTCCTGCTGAACCAGAGCCTACTGCCCCTAGGGTAGAAAGAGACAATTACAAGAAACATCGTAATGATTCTAGAGATGTAATTGTCTCATGCTTGCTACTATGTGCTCAAAACTCCAACAAAGTTTGGAACATTTGGAAGCCTATGAGATAGGCGTGGAGCTAAGAGCCATGTTTCAAGAGCAAGCTAGGCAAGAGAGGTACAAGACCATTGTTGCATTCACTTCTTGCAAAATGATTGAAGGGCAACAAGTGAGTCCTTACATGCTTAAAATGAAAGGCTATGTAGAGCATCTTGAGAAACTTGGCTATCCAATCCCATTGGAGTTAGCCACGGATCTCATTCTTAATTCATTTCCTAAAAGTTATAATCAGTTTGTAATGAATTATAACATGCATGGAATGGATAAGAATCTCTCCGAGTTGCATGGGATGCTTAAAACTGCGGAGATGAAGATTGTGGAGAAAGGTTCTCCTGTGCTCTTGGTTCATGATGGGAAGAAGGCTGGTGCCAAAGGAAAGGGTAAGGCAAAAGTTGTCAAACCCAAGATAAGCAAGGCAAAGGTTGCCAAGGATTCTGAGGCAAAGCCTGATACACAAAACGATGCAATTTGTTTCCATTGTCAAGAAATTGGTCATTGGAAACGTAATTGCAAGGCTTTCTTGGAAGAGCAAAAGAAGAAGAAGGGCAGCAAGGCTGCGTCGACTTCATGTATCTATATGATAGATATTCTCCTTTCTACCACTGATTCTTGGGTATTGGATACCGGATGTGGTTCTCACATTTGTTTAAATGTGCAGGGACTAAAGAATAGGAGACTACTTAAAGAGGGTGAAGTAGACCTACGTGTGGGGAATGGAGCAAGAGTTGCTGCATTAGCCGTAGGGACTTATGAAGTCACTTTACCTTCCGGATTAATTCTTGTTTTGAACAATTGTTATTATGTTCCGGATTTAAGTAGAAATATTATTTCAATTTCTTGTTTGGATAATGAAGGTTTTAAGTTTCTTATTGAGAATAAGAAATTTTCTATTTATTTAAATGATGTGCTTTATGGTATTGTTAATTCATTTAATGGCCTTTATGTCTTGGATGACAAGAATGAAAACAATGAAAATGTCTATTATATAAATAAGAAATCTAAACCTAATGATGTAAATCATTCTTATTTGTGGCATTGCCGTCTTGATCATATTAATGAGAAGCGTATCTCAAAACTCCATGGAGACGGCCTCTTGGGTTCGTGTGACCTTGGGTCATATGATAATTGTGAGTCGTGTCTTCTTGGAAAAATGACTAAGACACCTTTTACCAAGCTAAGTGAAAGGGCAAGCGACTTATTGGGGTTGATACATTCCGATGTATGCGGACCATTAAGTAGCAATGCTAGGGGAGGATTTCAATACTTCATAACCTTCACTGATGATTATAGTAGATTTGGGTATGTTTACCTAATGAAACATAAAAGTGAAGCATTTGAGATATTTAGAATATTTCAAAATGAAGTAGAAAAACAACTTGGCAAAAGTATTAAGGCACTTCGATCAGATCGAGGTGGAGAATACTTGAGTCATGAATTTGATGATCATCTAAAGAATTGTGGAATAGTTTCACAATTGACTACACCCGGAACACCACAATGGAATGGTGTGTCCGAGAGGAGAAATCGGAAGAATTAGGATGCACTCCCCATCCCCATAGGGCAAGAAAATTTGTAACTCTTACCTTAGAGTCAGATACCGCTACCGATGAGCTCACCCAAGAGGACTTTGATGCCATCGTGGAACGTGTATTCCCCTACTTTCTTAATGAAAAAATAGATCTTTTCGAGTATCCTGAGATTTCTAGCTGTAAGATACCCGTGGGAAAAAATGGAAAGGTTTCCCCTCAAGAATCAAACACGGTGTAATTCCAAAAGATAACGGAGTCGCCACGTTAGTTTAACTTTAAACCCAAACTTAACGAAAAAAGGTTAGACAAAAGGATTCGGAGGTCACGTTAAACCTTGGGAATAACTTAATTGAGGTTCACCCAAAATGCCTCGGAAAACCGAGTCTCCCTAGTTTGTTGATAAAAAAATGTGCAAGTGTGTGTGTATATGTTTTTCTTGAAAATGGGAGAAACCGACTTGTTTTAAAAAGATGATTTTTGGAAATGAAATGTAGGCATGTTAATGCCCCTTTTTTGTTTTGACACTTTAAAGAGACAAAATATGATGTTCATCCAAGTAAAATATGGTATTTTTAGGGACGGACTTTTACTTAGCCATGGAAAAGGCTAGCAAAGTTAAGAGGGACAATCTTGTTCATCCTTTGCATCAAACCCATGTAAGAATAACCAAGATGAAGGTCAAGGTCATGGTTTGAGCAATCATTGGAGAATAATAACCATAATACCTTTACTTGGATAGAACCATGACTTGGATGAATAAAGATTGTCAACAAACCGCTGCTTTCACACTAAATCAAGTTCCAACTAAATCGGTTCCAAAGACTCCATATGAGATGTGGAGCGGAAAGAAACCTAGTTTGTCTTTCATGAGGATTTGGGGTTGCGAAGCTTTTGTCAAAAGACTTCTCTCCGACAAACTAGCACACAAATCTGATAAATATATTTTCGTGGGATATCCTAAGGAAACTAAAGGATATTACTTTTACAACCGAGAGGACAACAAAGTGTTTGTTGCCCGAACTGGTCTCTTCCTAGAGAAACAGTTTCTCTCCAAAGAAATCAGTGGGAGTAAAATAAATCTTGAAGAAATTCGAGACCCAGAAAATAACATTGTACCAATAGTGGAACAAGAACAAGAACCACAAGTAGTTGTGGAACCTGTTCAAAATACACAAACAACTCGCAGATCTAGTGGGTTACGATCCGAGCCTGAGAGATATGGATTTCTCGTAACGGATAGTAATGAGGTGGAAATCATTGAGAATGATGAACCGACAACCTATCAAGAGGCAATGTCTTCTCTTGATTCGGACAAGTGGCTTGGAGCCATGGAATCCGAATTCCAATCCATGTAAGACAATCAAGTTTGGAACTTGATTGATGCACCCGAAGGTGTAAAAACCATAGGATGCAAATGGGTCTTCAAGAAGAAGACTGACATGGATGGGAAGGTGCATACTTACAAAGCTAGACTTGTAGAGAAAGGTTATAGGCAAGTTCATGGTATTGACTATGATGAAACCTTTTCACCCGTAGCAATGATCAAGTCTATAAGAATTTTGCTTGCCATTGCCGCATATCATGACTATGAAATATGGCAAATGGATGTCAAAACCGCTTTCCTAAATGGAAAACTAATAAAGGATGTGTATATGACACAACCAGAAGGTTTTGAACAGAATTCTAAGGTATGCAAATTGCAGAAATCCATTTATGGATTGAAGCAAGCTTCTAGGAGTTGGAATCTCCGTTTTGATGAATCGGTCAAAGAGTTTGGTTTCATCAAGAACGAAGATGAGCCTAGTGTATACAAGAAGATTAGTGGGAGCATAGTGCTATTCCTGATTTTATATGTGGATGACATATTACTCATAGGAAACGACATTCCTATAGTTCAGTCCGTAAAGACTTGGTTGAGAAAGTGTTTCGCAATGAAAGATATGGGTGAAGCCGCATATATACTTGGCATTAAGATCTATAGAGATAGATCAAGGAGGCTACTTGGTTTAAGCCAAAGTACATACATTGACAAGGTCATTAGAAGATTCCGCATGGAAAATTCTAAGAGAGGAACCTTGCCAGTGCTACATGGAGTTTCTCCAAGCAAGACTCAATGTCCTAAGACAAAAGATGAGCGTGAGAAAATGAATGATGTTCCATATGCTTCGGCAATTGGGTCCATCATGTATGCCATGATTTGTACTAGGCCGGATGTATCTTATGCTTTGAGCATGACAAGCAGATACCAATCCGACCCCGGTGAAAATCACTGGGTGGCTGTAAAAGCGATTCTTAAGTACTTGAGAAGGACTAAAGACTCGTTTTTGGTCTATGGAGGAATAGAAGATGATCTCGTTGTAAATGGTTACACGGATCCAAGCTTCCAAATCGACAGAGATGACAGTCGATCGCAATCGGGTTTTGTGTTTATGTTAAATGGTGGAGCTGTAAGCTGGAAGAGTTCCAAGCAGAGTACAACCGTTGATTCTACAACGGAAGCTGAGTATATTGCTGCATCGGATGCTGCAAAGGAAGCTGTTTGGATTAAGAAGTTCATCACTGAACTTGAAGTGGTTCCTAGTATTGCTAATCCAATAGACCTTTATTGTGATAATAATGGTGCTATTGCTCAAGCAAAGGAACCAAGGTCACATCAAAAATCCAAACACATAGGTAGGCGTTACCATGTCATTCGAGAAATCATTGACAGAGGTGACGTGAATATATGCAAAGTACCTACCGATGACAATGTCGCGGACCCGCTAACAAAGGGACTTCCTTAAGCTAAAAATGAAGGTCATGTTAGGTCCATGGGTATTAGATACATGGGAGATTGGGCCTATGGCAAGTGAGAGATTGTTGGTAGTGGTGCCCTAAGCACGTTTAATAAACGTTGTAATGTTATCATTTATTTCATATCAATAAAGAGATGTTTTGATTATTATTGTTGTTCATGTTTACTTATAATAATCTCCATCCCTAGTACTTGTTAAGCACTAGTATAAAGGTTAAATGATCATGGGATGATCATGTTAGACTTATGGGTACTTGTTTGGAACAAGGTACTGGACATGACCCGCCGTATGAGATTTATGTCATGGTCCATGTCGTACATATATCTCATATTAGTTATGTCATTCGAATCCTTAGACATGAAGTTACTATAGTCTTCCACTTGATGAACATTATGTTTGACATATTCAAACGCTATCTTTAACCGGGTAGTTATAAAGTGTATGATTGGTATAATCAGATTCACGTAGGGAAGAATAATAAGCTAAATGGATTTGTCCCTCTTCGGAGAGATCTCAAGCTTAGGCCTCTCGTAGGAATGATGTTGATGAAAATGTTCGGCCGGACTCAAATGAATTGATTAGATTAATGTCATTTGGATTATCAACATATTCGGAATCGAGAAAGTATTAAACAAAAACAAGTTGACCGTTTGACCATGACTTGTGTTCAATGAGATCGTGGACAAAGGGATTGTGACATATTCTAAAGGAATGCGAAATTGTATCTAGTTATGCTATTTGGGTAGGTATGACGGTTTGCTAGAACCTAATCATATCTTATGGATTCATGTTTGAACCCATTGCCAACTTAGTATAATCCTAGAGGGTCACACACAATAGAATGAATCCTAAAAGGACTATTTTGGAAAATTAAGGCTCTCTGGTCCTGGTGTGCGACCGCACAAACCAGGCTGGGCGACCGCACACCTGATTTTGGGCGGCCGTACAGTGTGTCGGGATAGGTTTCCTGATTTAATTAGGAAAAGGATTTTGGACGGGTTTTGACACAATTTTCCTATTTAGAATAGGTCTAACTTGTATATAAACAGCCAAATTTGGGCCAGAACAATACCTATCTTTTGTGCAAGTCTCAAAATAGTTTGAGAGAGTTTTATTTTGTTCTAAGACATCCTAGATTGAAGAACAAAATAATACACAAATAATATTCCATATAGTTCATATTAATTGTGAAAACGTGTTTCACAATTTTGGTCTAGCAACCAAGATCAAGTGTTCTTGATATTCGTTCAAGGTGTGGATACCTCTAGAGGGTGAAGCTCATCATCTTCAAAGTTCGTGTTCTTACTTGTTCGTGATTAAAGCTTCAACTTCTCCACCAAGATCAAAGACCAAATTCAAAGTCATCAAGGGTTAGTTCTTCTAGTATTCATATTGCAAGTATTTGATTTAATCATATGAATGGATCTATGGGCTTTGGGTTTCATAAAATTTTAAATGCTATTTTCCGCTGCGCATGTTACTCCGAAACCCAACACAAGACTCCTAGCCTAACTCAAATACTTAAGCCCTAGACTTCTACAACACTCCCATCACCGTCCAAATACTGGGTGCCATCTAATAAGAGTCAATTTTCGACTTTAAAATTCCTCTTTAAATTCAAAAATTAGGGTAAATTGTTTGAGGATAAAATTCACGCTGCATCTTGAAGACAACAGCTTTGCCCCGACATCCTACATCTTCACACTAACAACTTGATTTAATTCCCACGATTATTATGCAGGTACAATAGTTCCTATTTTTAGGTAATGATACGCAGATCGTGGAGCACAAACAAAGAAACGTGACCTATCTAGAGACTCAGTCAACAACAAAGTCTTGTTTACTCAACGCCAATTCAAGCAACGGCAAAAAGATAGAACTCAACTAACTGTGCGAGATTCAAGGATTTATTGGCTAGTTTATGATTATTTCCTTAGTATAAATGGAGAAAACATCCATTGTAACGCACACGCACACGGCAATTTACTTTAGAACTAATTTCTTGCTTATCACATTGTTCTTCATCATCATTAATAAAAATCCATCCTTAAGGTTTTATGCCGGCGAACAAGTTGTTCAAGGTTTTCCTCGTTAAATACCTTGTCCATTTATTCTTGAATCATTTGCTATTTTATTCCATTATACTCAATTTCGTATCTTGAAGTTGAATTCCAAAGTTTGACCAAAACACTTATAAAAAAAAACAATAAATAGAAAAACAGTCAACACAAATACCATCCCGTGAAGCACACTACTTTTAGGTTTTTTTTTTCAATAGTGATTTACTTCATAAAGATACAATTAACACAAATTCAGTAGATAATTAACATACTACAGTATAAGTCTTTTGATACTTGGCTAAATTTCTTTTTAGATGAACATGAGTGAAAAATTGTTACACTAGATAAGTCTCAAACTCTCAATATTCAATCCCGTTTAGTTTTCTAGGAGTCACACAACAGTAATGATCATAAAAGTCCAAAGTCCAAAGAGACCTCTCTAGTTTCTCCATCCATCTCTCTCTCTCTCTCCTCCGTCACACCATCGCCGGCTTCTTCGTCATCACATCCTCACCATTTCCGGTAGATCTTTCACATACCCACACCAGCAAGGCGGCAACCTTCCTCCGTTTTTGACTAAGGGGTATTCAATCAACAGTATTTTTCTGTGCATTGGTAGGCTTAGTCGCACGCCTACTAAATTAGACCTAAACTCGGCCACTAATAATGTAATTAGGGTAAGTCAGGGTCGATCCACGAAGAACAGTGATTATTTGCGAAGAGTCACTTGACCAGATTGGGGGTTTAATTGAGATTTTAATTAATTCCTAAAACGGGAAAATAAACTAAGTGTTTGAAACAATAATTTAAAGAAACTTCAGACTTGAAATTGTCACCGGATTTTAATTCTAATATCACTGATAATTCTTTTCCACGTTTTTTTTATTCACTTGATTACGAGATGTATTTCAATCTCTGTCTCTTCTTTCAGTTTAGTTTATAGCAGTGGCACACTCACTATAAACCCTAATTAAAATTAAACCTAAACTGGCACAGAAAAGGTCTAAAGATTAATTGATGATGTTTTAAGAGACTAAAATCAAGAACGCTTTCTAAGGTTAATTAGATAATCGTCTAATCTTGCCTACTTCCCGAATTGCTATCGCACATACACAATTCGTGAAGATGCTACAATGAAAACCCTAATTCTGGCACAGAACGAGTAATCTAGCAAAGATCAATAAAAAGGACAAGTGAATTGGCCAAATCCACAAACCCTAGAAATCAATCTAAATCAATACAAGCAAGATTATGAACAAGAATTAATTAGGAAAAAACAATACCTCAATAGAAATCAAAATCCGGATCAAGATCTCAAATCCAAAGTAATGGAGTTTAGTTCTCCATGGAAAAGCTCAAAACCAAAGAGAAAAGAAAAAGAACGTAGTATTTTTCTAAAAGTGAAGAGAAGACCTAATCTAATTCTTCATAATAGGTTTAAATACCCCCTTAAAGTCTAAAAGAAAAAGGGAAAGAATTAAAAGAAAATAAAATAAACGTTAATAATCGGATCCGCCGGCTTCTGGCTTCCATCCGTGCTAAAGTTTTCAGACGTGCCCAGTCCATGTGCCTCTAGTGCTGATCTTTTTCTTGTTGATCCGTTTGATGTTTGATGATCCAGTCCTTGTGCCATACGTGCTTAGCCCATTTGCCCACTCGTGCTAATCTTTTTCTCACTTCCCAGACTTCCTCTTAGTAAGATCCAAGTTGACTCTGCTCCTTTCCGGTTGACTTCGACTGCCATGACTTTTGACTATTCTTGGCTTTTGGAATATGACTTTGAAGCTCATAAAATAATACATCCGGATAACCAATAAAAAGACTAAACTACCCCCGGATTACATTAAAGCCCAACCATTACATAAATATCCCAAATTACATCAAAACTTGTCTAAAGTACATGAAAATAAAGTATATTAAATAGGAAAACAAGGGAAATAAATGATACAATATCCGCCACATCAAATTCCTCCACGCTTAGACCGTTACTCGTCCCTGAGTAACATCCTAACCCCACTCTAAACTCCGGTCTAATCAGCGTAGCATGGGAGAAAATGACCCCTAATCTCCTCTAATCCTCCAAGTCAAAAGTCAACAAACACAAACAACTCAGAGTATAAGAAACTCCGTCCCTATAAACGCCAAGAACAAATAAATATCCATGGCCTTAGCCCGATAAAAACTCCAAAATAGTGAAAAACAGTATCCGGACTAAGGCCCACTCATAAAAGCCACGGGGAACTAAAATGTTTTAAGCTTCCCCCACGCTAGTCTCACACTACAAGTCTCCCTCGTAAAAATAAGTTTTTAGCCGGGTAGTGGTCCCGTGTAAAACTCACCTCCTATATAACGCCTACTCCCCTTTATAACTCCAAAAACAAAACGAGGATTTCTATCCTATTACCCACTAACCGAACCTCCAACATCAAAATGTCCTACCCGAGACTCCAAACCCCCCTTATGACGCCACTTCGGTGCATGTATGAATAAAACATCTGAATATCTCACCTTTTGCCTAAGCGTCCTTTCAGGTTTTCACTTAGCCTCTCTTTTTTTTTCAATTTTTTTTTTTTTTTTTTTCAATTTTTTTTTTTTTTTTTTTTTTTAAGAAACGAAAAGAAAAATAAAAATGTAACAACTAAAATACTATATACAACAATCCCTCCCCCACGCTTAAAGTACACAGTGTCCTCAATGTGATATATCAATAAAAAATAAAATAACAGTTTAAACGTAAGGGGAAGGAAGAAAGGTACCATCACTCATGCTGCTGCTGAGACCCGGAGGCCTCACTCGAAAAACGGGGCTGACGGAAGCACGTCTCTGACTCCTAGCCTCTCTCCTATTGAACATCATGGTGTGAAATTGGTTTGAAAGAGGCTCATAAGTCCGAGGCTCTTGCTGCTGCATCCAAAGATCCATCTGACGCTGTCGTGCATCAATAATGGTCACCTGATCCTCCACCATCTCAAGTCTGTTAGAGAACTCCGCCCATCTCCTATCCTCATACTCAAAACGATTATGTAGCATTTCCACTATCACCTCATGTCCCCCCTGCTGTGCCAGAGCTCTAGCCTCAATATCCGCCTCTGGGTCACGCAACTCCTCTTCTTGCCCTTGCTCAACATTAGGCACAACCTGCCGCTCATCCAAATCAATTACTCCATCCATCCTCCAGTCTCTAGGGTTATTGCCACTCGGAAAACTCGCCCCCATATGACATCGAATATGAGACTTATTGTCCCCATATACAAATGTCAAAGATTTGTCATCTCCAAAAATTGTCTTGAAGTTCTCATACCGAGTTAGGAATGAAAAACATAGAATTATGGACCCTCGACTAACCCTGCCGATGCTGGATGAGTTTTCACAAACTTTCCAACAAAAAGTGAAATCATGCCCCCCACCGGTATGCTCCCAACCGGCTTAGCTACATATTTCTCACACCTTCTCAAGAAGCCATTTACCCAATCCGGAAGTGAGGCGGCATCAGGTATTACCGTCCTCATCATTGCAATATCAAAGCGGTTCAGCTGGGTTGATTCTTTCTTCCCCAAAAAAGTCATAGACAGACCTCTGAAAAATAACCTCCACGCGGGGTGGGTGAGGTAGGTTGATTTGAGATAGGGTTTGCGCATCGGCTTCTCGGTCAACTTGAAAAAAAACTTATCCACTAATGGATCATTCTCGAGAAAGTCTTCTATGGGAGCTTTCACCCCAAACGACTTCCTAATGGCCCCATAACTCAACTCCCTCAATTTGTCATTAAGATTAAACCGAACGCCCTTCTCCCCATTCACTACAACCCGCTCAAAAGTAGATAAAAATTCTAGGGTGTATCTCCTATACACAGGAGCACTCTTCCCCAAGAAATTCTCCAAACCGCTCCTTCTCATCAACTGCTGTACCTGATCTTTGAGACCCAGTTTTTCAAGAACAGTCGCATCCAAAAATTTTGTTACTTGAAGTTTCCGGTTTGGTCTATCTAATTTTCTCCATCTACCTTTTTTATCCACTGTCAAGTTTTTCAAACCCATGTAAGTATTCTCCTCGGGAAGATTGACTTCCCCGGGAGGAGTAGGCAAAGGCTCCTCTTCCCTAGCCCGCTTTTTACTTTTGTTATTGGATTTTCCAATCGTTCTTATAATCAACAATTCAACTTCCCCACCAATGATAAACAACACAAGCAATTCCACCAACCACACAAACCACAAAAACAATAACAAAACCCCAACAATGTCAACCGAAGCCGCACAATCACAACCCACCAATTTCAATACAATATCAACCCACCACAACCAAATACCAATTATCCCACAAATTGAGAGAAACAATCTTAATTTGTTACCTCAAAATACTCCAACAATGCTCCAAGATCATCCTTGTCACTCCCAGAATGTTCCAAGAGGTAGAAATCAAAAAGCCCCAAAATTTGAGAATTTATGGTTCTTGATTTTCTTGCTTAAATTCATTATTGATGGTTTAGGAAGATTGGATAGGTTGACTTTAGGTTGGAGAGAGTGATTTAAGGTGGAAGAATTTAGTAATTTGAAGAATATTAGGGGTGGGGCGAATTAGGGTTTAGAGAAAGAAAGATGGTGAAGAAGGAATCTATGGTGAGAATTGATGGTGGGTTTGGGGTTAGGGAAGAAGAAGAAGATGAAGGAGGGTTGATTTTATGGAGGGGTGGCCGGATTTAATGGTGGAAGGGTGGGTTATGGTGGATCAGCGGGCAGGGGAGGAAGTCGACAGAGAGAGAGTGCGGCGCAGGGGCTGGAATCCAGCTTCTTTTTTTTTTTTTTTCACAGTCCGTCTTCTTCGGGTGGGCATGCTTTGAGGCGGGCATAGTCCGTCTGATGGACGTGTGGCATACAGACTGCAAAAATTGCAAAGGTCGTGCTCTGATTTCATCCGGGCCCGTGTGTGGTGCACTTGTGGCACAAGGACTGGTTTTATTTTCAAGGCTGCCGATAGTTTTTTTTTTTTTTTCTTTTTACTAACCTTGCCCAAATTTGCCTCCATTTAATAGTGTCCTGCATCCACACAACAAAACAAAATACCTTTCAATAGCACCAATTCAAAACATAAAAATATAAAAACATGATATACGTTAAAATAAACACAAAATAAGCAAATAAATTCCGGGTTGCCTCCCGGTTAGCCACCCTTCTTTACCGTCTTTAGCTAGACCAAATGCCGGGAAAGCACCCGGCATGCATCAAAGTTTAAAGTCTTTGACAAGACTCGGATCCAAAGCTATCAAACATATACCGGGTCTTGGAGATCAATCACCTCCAAATTCGCGGTATTCACGACTTCGTTCTCAAAATACGATTTTAACCATTGACCATTAACTTTGAATCCTTTGTCCTCATTAGGACTAGAGATTACCACTGTCCTAAGCGGGGACACCTCCCTCACCACATAAGGGCCGGTCCACCGAGACCTTAACTTGCCCGGAAACAAACGAAGACGGGAATTGAAAAGAAGGACCTTTTGACCAACCTTAAAGTCCTTTCTAATGATCATTTTATCATGCCATATCTTCGCTCGTTCCTTGTAAAGAAGATTATTCTCATAGGCATCTCTCCTAATCTCATCCAACTCACTCAAGTGCAATTTTCGCTCCTCACCGGAACCCTCTAAGTTCAAATTGAACTTTTTGACCGCCCAATAGGCTTTGTGTTCAAGCTCCACGGGTAAATGGCAAGGTTTACCAAACACCAATCGATATGGTGACATACCAATCGGTGTCTTATAAGCCGTCTGGTAAGCCCACAACACATCATCAAGCCTTTGACTCCAATCCTTCCTATTTGGGTTCATAGTTTTTTTAAGGATGGATTTTATCTCTCTATTGGATACCTCGGCTTGGCCATTTGTTTGGGGATGATAAGCAGTCGACACCTTATGGGTGATGTGATATCTCTTGACTAGAGCTTCGACTGTCTTATTGCAAAAATGAGTCCCCCTATCACTAATAATGGCCATTGGCATCCCAAACCGACACAGAATGTTGCCCCTAAGGAAATTGACCACTACTTTTGAATCATCGGTGCGGGTAGGGATGGCTTCCACCCATTTGGACACATAGTCCACCGCAAGCAAAATATACACAAACCCACAAGAATTAGGGAACAGACCCATAAAGTATATCCCCCACACATCAAAGATTTCACAATGAGGGTTTGTGGCATTTCATCACGGCGCCCAATATTACCAACCCTTTGGCACCTATCACATGACTGAAAAAAAGTGACCGCATCCCGAAACAAAGTTGGCCAAAAGAAGCCACAATCCAAGACTTTCCTAGCGGTCTTTTTGGTACCAAAATGACCACCACACGCGTACTCATGACAGAATTTAAGAATACAGGACACCTCACTGTCGGGAATACACCTACGAATGACTTGGTCGGCACAATGCCTCCACAAGTTGGGCTCATACCATACATAATATTTGGCATCACTACGGACTTTGTCTCTTTTCGATTTTGACATCCCCGGGAGGGAATTTATTCGAGACAAGAAAATTGACCAAGTCCGCATACCAAGGGGCCACTGAATTAACTGCCCAAAAAACCTCATCAGGAAACTCACCCCGGATTAGGTCTTGTTTATAAGGCTTGCCCTCCACCATTACAAGGAGACTCAAATGATCGGCAACTAGATTTTCAGCCCCCTTTTTGTCCTTAACCTCTATGTCAAACTCACTCAACAAGAGAATCCACCGAATGAGTCTCGGTTTAGCCTCTTTCTTAGACATTAAATATTTAAGAGCAGCGTGGTCGGTATAAACAATGATTTTAGTGCCCAACAAGTAGGACCTAAATTTCTCTAGTGCAAAGACTACCGCCAACATCTCTTTTCAGTAGTGGAGTAATTTCTTTTTGCCCCATTCAAGGTCATAGACGCATAATAAATCACATGCGAGGCACGCTCCACTTTTTGACCCAAAACCACCCCACGGCATAATCACTAGAATCACACATGATCTCAAAGGGACGAGACCAATCGGGTGTTTGAATAATGGGGGTGGTTGTCAACCTAGACTTCAACTCATTAAAAGATTGCTTGCAATTATCATCAAAATAAAAATCAACCTCTTTTTGCAACAGGGTGCATAGAGGTGAAGCAATGTTAGAAAAGTCCTTAATAAACCTCCGGTAAAACCCGGCATAACCAAGGAAAGACCGGACTTTATGCACATTGGTCGGGTAAGGAAGTGAAGAAATGACATCAATCTTAGCTTTGTCAACTTCGATACCCTTTTTCGACACAACATGACCTAACACAATGCCTTGCTCAACCATAAAGTGACATTTTTCAAAATTTAGGACCAAATTATTTTCAATGCACCTATCCAACACTAGTCCTAAATGAGCAAGGCATTCATCAAATGAGTTTCCATGGACAGTGAAGTCATCCATGAAAACTTCCATAAACTTTTCTACAAACTCGGAGAAAATACTCATCATGCACCTTTGAAAAGTCCCAGGTGCATTACACAATCCAATCGGCATTCTCCGATAGGCAAAGGTACCAAAGGGGAAAGTAAATGTAGTTTTCTCTGGTCTTTCGGGGCAATAGGTATTTGAAAATACCCTGAAAAACCGTCGAGAAAACAAAAATACGCCCTTCCGGCTAACCTTTCCAACATTTGATCAATAAAGGGGAGGGGGAAGTGGTCTTTACGAGTTACCTCATTTAGCCTCCGGAGTTCAATGCACACACGAATCCCCGTTTGCTCTCGGGTTGGAACCATCTCTCCCTTCTGATTACGGGAGACTGTGATCCCGCCCCTCTTGGGCACATACTGTGTGGGGCTCACCCACTCGCTGTCGGAGATGGGATAGATGATCCCCATCTGTAATAGCTTCAAGACCTCCTTTTTCACCGCCTCCATCATTGGCGGGTTAACCCTCCTCTGTGGTTGCCTCACCGGCTTCGCACCCTCCTCTAGGTTGATCCGGTGCATACACAAAGATGGACTAATGCCCTTGAGATCGGTAATAGTCCAACCAATCGTAGATTTTCGCTCCCGGATCACCTCAATCAACCTCTTCTCTTGATCCTCAGTCAACTTGCTAGAAATCACTACCGGAAGCGTCTCTCCCTCACCTAGATAAACATTCTTAAGGTGCTCAGGGAGGACCTTCAACTCAAGCTCTGGTGCCTTCTATATAGATGGAACAAGCTTCTCCATCGGAACCTCTAGCTTCATGTGACCATGACCCGATGCGGTAGCAAACATGGCACTCTCTGTAAGACCCATAACCGCTTCCTTCATCGAATCTGAGATGTCAAACTCTAAATTAGCATGCCCCAAATCGTTCTCTAACGTGGTCTTGAGATCATCATCTCCACTAGACACCTCAAATACCTCCTCTACCAATGGCTCGATCACATCGATGAAACACAATGACTCTGAGTCCTTAGGGTATTTCATAGAGTCAAAGATGTTGAACTCCATTACTTGCCCATCGAACTCCATGGTTAGGGAACCATTGGCCACATCGATCTTTCTCCGAGCAGTCGACATAAAAGGCCTCCCCAACAGTATGGGAGCCTTTGGATCCGTCTCCATCTCAAGCACATAGAAATCTGCAGGAAATATCATCTTCCTCACTCTAACAAGAACATCCTCTACCAATCCCTTCGGGTAGTGTAAGTACCCCAATCTGAAATCGACCTACTTTAGAGGAATTCTTGGGATAAACCAATGGGCCAGGACCTCACTAAGATAAACCTGATATTCCAGGACTGAAATGGAATTAAACTTGGAAAAATCCAGAAGCTCGCCAAGTCGAGTCGTACGGATGATTTGGGCACATGAGGTCCCTAGCCGTACGGCTACTTTGGGCACCCTCAGCCTCTATAAATTGAACCCCATGCTGATCATTTCAAGGGGGGAGAAACAACATAAGAAGGATTACTTTGTCAAAATCACTGCAGTAGTGTGAGAGAAGAGTGAAACAAAAAGTGAAAGAGAGAAAGGAAGATTGGCTAAACCAAAATAGGTAAAGCCACCTTCTCCCCCTCCCTTCTCTTCATCTATAACTCTATTTTATCTTTAATCTTTGTTTAAGTTTATGTTAATCTTTATATTACTTGTAAGACTTGTCCATTCAAGCACTTTTACATTACTTGCAAGACTTGTCCATTCAAGCAACTTTACATTTATGCATGACTTGTCCATTCAAGCAAATATACATATATTACTCTATATATTTCTCTTGTTCAAGCCATGAGATGATCCAAGGTGCCCTCCATAACTTGTGTGGAAGAGGCTCAAACCTAGATGATCATGGCTTGTTGATTGTCATTTACATTCTTGTCTAGTTGGAATGATGCTTTTGTTGACAATAATGATCATTTGGATGATAAAGCTTCCATCTTTATCATCCAACATTGATCTAGCTCTAAAAGTCCCCTTTGGGGTTATAAAAATTCAATCTTTATGTGTTAATTTGACTCTTTAAAGGTTAATAAGTCATAAAAAATCCATCTTGGAGATAAAGTTCCAATCTTTAATCACCAAATGGTCAATTTTGGCCCAAAGGGCATGTTCATCAACTTTTCTCAATTTTCTCCAATGATTGCTTATGATCACACCCAAATACTTGTTTTGGGGACTAAGTGATGATCATTTAGCATAGGAATGTTTATTCAAACTTATAAAGTGTTTTAAACAAACTGGAATCGAAAACAGTTCTGTCTAGTTTCAACAGAATGTTCTGTTTCTGCTCTGAAACTGGACTGTTCTTGGCTGAACTGTAAAATCCCAGGAAACCGCCTGTACATCCGTACGGCTATGTTGGGAACAGGGGGAAAAATGTCTGTTTTTCCCTCTGATCCCTATTTTCTTAATAAACAGACCCTTTCAGTTAAGTTTTTCCAAACAAAACCAATAACAGAAACTTTTCCGCTAAATACACATACACACATGCACATTTTCAAACTAACAAGGGAGACTCGGTTTTTTCCGAGGCATTTGGGTGAACCGCAAATATTTTCTTCCCAAAGTGTAACCTGACCTCCGAACGCACCTTCTCTAACCATTTTCATTTGTTGGGTTTAAAATTAACAAATGTGGCGACTCCGTTTCTTTTTTGTTAGGAAAGTTACCCGTGTTTGGCATTTCTTCCTCGTGCGAACCTCGCTTGTTTCGCCCCCGAGGGACGGGATCCTTACAGTGGCGACTCCGCTGGGGAATCAAATGTTCTCAAACTTCTTTTTAGAAACTTTTAGGGCATTTATGTGTGGGTCAAACTCCCGTTTCCGTTAGTTAACTTTGTGCATGATTGTGTGTGTTTGCTGTTTCTGTTTGGACTGTTTTGAGGGCATATGTTCTGGAAATGCAATAAATTGGAGCATGATGATCAGAAGTTGGAGAAACTGAGAAAAAAAATCTCAACCCTCTTGGTCTAGCCGTACGGCTACTTTGGTAAAGGGCCAGAATGTTTAAAAATTAACAATTTTGTGCAGGGCAGCAACATTCTGAATTGCCTTCTGCTTCTGGTTGTCCAGGTTCCAAATTTACAGCCTTACTTGTGCGCATTTCCTTTATTCTTTTGGCCAAAACTTGGTTTTTAAAACTTGGTTATGCATGATCTATTGTCAATAAAAATGATTTCCAAAATCTCATTGTGCATAACCCCCCTTTTTGTAAAAATTTCTTCGCGTTGTGCACAACTTGCTTTGTACAAATGGTTTCAATGTAAAGGTTGTTCTTTTGGCAAAATGTTTGATTCGAAAATTTTTTTGGTTGTGCACAACTTGGTACATGTACAAGTTTTGGTCTTTGTTTAATCATGTTCTTTTGATTCATTGTGTGTATAAGATGCTTACTTGCTTGTTCATACTTGTTCATATCTTGCTTATGCCATGCTCATCATGTTGAAAAAACAAAATAAAAATCTCTATTTTGACTCAAAAAGGGAATATAGAATTGACTTCACACAACGCGCACTTGGCCTTGCACGTTCCAAATACCCTTTAAACCCAGGATGGATGCCAGATGCAGCTCGATTGGCGCTCTTGTTCCCTTCGAGCGCGCACGGGTCCATTCCACCTCCCCTTCCGTGCCGAGTCAACTACACATGTCCGTGACACACAAATACCGTGACTTTGGTTGGTTTTTGGTCTAGTTCACGTTGCCATTATCTTTAAGCATGTGTCCAAAGTCAATTGTGGCCAAGTTAATGCCCGAGTTACGACTCCTTGATGAAATGCAAGCGTGACCTTAACCGGTCTTTAACTCGTACGTTAATGATGACCCAATTAACCGAGAACATATATTAAAGATAGGGTGACATCGTGTCGTTAAGCCCTAATGTTGTTCCATTTTGGTCATCCTTAAGCCCAAGGTCAAGGATCAAGAACCCTCATTAAAATGAGGTCATGTCGGAATATCGGTGAAGCCTTAGGATAAACCTCGACTTTGACCGGGGCTTAATCGTGACAAGAATGGTCACGCATTTGGAGTCTTGCGACGCACTAGACCCTTAGGAATCATTCTTTCGGTCGGTGGAAGCCGCTTGCCCTATAGGACCCTCGCCCGTGATAGTCCATCCTAGGGAATGTGCAAGACAGGTGAAAAACAAGGGGTCTATAGGCGTAGTGATGGCCTCCAATGATCCAGGATTTAGAGCAGTTGTGAAAAATAAGAGAAATCTTTTCCAACCATTTAGGAATAAAAATGCTTTTTATGTGAACTTGAATGGATAAATAATTGCACATTGCATGAGTTTGCTCCGTTTTTGCTTCTTGCCTTTGACACATCGCAGTCTTGCGTTAACAAACGTCGCTTCGTTAAGTCTTTGGAAGGATCCCTGTTATCCTCCAAGGCATCCGTTAAGTCTCGCTAGTCTTTGGACGGATCCCCGTTATCCTCCAAGACCTCTGTTAAAGTTTTGTTAGTCTTTGGATGGATCCCCGTTATCCTCCAAGACCTTCGCCAAGTTTTGTTAGTCTTTGGACGGACCCCCGTTACCCTCCAAGAACTCTGTTAAGTCTCGTAAATTCCTCAAATGATCTCCAAGACGCCCGTAAATCTTTGGATGGATTCAAAAGATTTCCGTTAAAACCCTAGGCCGTTGCCTCCTAGGTCCCCATTGTTGAGATTCCTGTTAAAACCCTAGGCCATTATTGTTGAGATTCCTGTTAAAACCCTAGGCCGTTGCCTCCTAGGTCCCCATTGTTGAGATTCCTGTTAAAACCCTAGGCCGTTGTCTCCTAGGTCCCCATTGTTGAGATTTCCGTTAAAACCCTAGGCCGTTGCCTCCTAGGTCCCCATTGTTGAGATTTCCGTTAAAACCCTAGGCCGTTGCCTCCTAGGTCCCCATTGTTGAGATTCCTGTTAAAACCCTAGGCCGTTGCCTCCTAGGTCCCCATTGTTGAGATTCATGTTAAAACCCTAGGCCGTTGCCTCCTAGGTCCCCATTGTTGAGATTTCCGTTAAAACCCTAGGCCGTTGCCTCCTAGGTCCCCATTGTTGAGATTTCCGTTAAAACCCTAGGCCGTTGCCTCCTAGGTCCCCATTGTTGAGATTCCTGTTAAAACCCTAGGCCGTTGCCTCCTAGGTTCCCATTATTGAGATTCCTATTAAAACCCTAGGCCGTTGCCTCCTTGGCCCCATTGTTGAGATTTCCGTTAAAACCCTAGGCCGTTGCCTCCTAGGTCCCCATTGTTGAGATTTCCGTTAAAACCCTAGGCCGTTGCCTCCTAGGTCCCCATTGTTGAGATTCCTGTTAAAACCCTAGGCCGTTGCCTCCTAGGTTCCCATTGTTGAGATTCCTATTAAAACCCTAGGCCGTTGCCTCCTTGGCCCCATTGTTGAGATTTCCGTTAAAACCCTAGGCCGTTGCCTCCTAGGTCCCCATTGTTGAGATTCCTGTTAAAACCCTAGGCCGTTGCCTCCTAGGTCCCCATTGTTGAGATTTCCGTTAAAACCCTAGGCCGTTGTCTCCTAGGTCCTCGTTGCTGAAACCCTAGGCCGTTGTCTCCTAGGTCCCCTCGTGAAGTCTTTGGAAGACCTCCGAGACACCCGTCGATCTTCGGATGGATCCCAGAATTCCCGTGAAGTCCCTAGGCATAGTTTCCTAGGAAGTCGGTTTTAGTCCTTGGATGGATGGATCCCCGTTATCCTCCGACAAGTCAGTCATGTTTGTTTTAGAATTATAAATCCGTTCGAACTACGGTGACCTGAGCCTCTCATCACGTGGGACCCCCTCCCTCGTGGTAAGGGGAACGTAGGAAACTTCGGCCCGGTCAATCCTAAAAAAAAAAAAAAAATGAAAAAAAAATGTGTGTGTGAGTCTTCCACCCAAAACAAAAGTGTGTTTTTTCAAGAAGAAAATGGAGATCCAATTTTCTTAAAATAAAAGATCAAGTTTTCCTAAAAGGCTAATCCGCTAATGAAGCGTCTCTCTTGAACCATGGTTATAATTTCACCTTGAGGTTTAAAATGCTAAAGTCCTTTGCGGTTTTGCCCGCCTGAAACATCGACCAAGGAGCCCACATCTGAATTGGCGCCCACGTGAACAACGAGGTCAACACAAACTGGATCATTGTCCACGAGAGAGGGCCAAAGCTCCGAAAGCCCAAAGGAGGCTACATCAAATGGAGATCCGTAACCTCGCTGAATGACATGCACGAAAATATGCACCTCGAAAGGAGGTCATCGAAAAGAAATGGCCAAAGACAGATCCGACAATCACAACGCCGAGCCAAGTGGAGACCTCGCGACATCTTTCCCGATGACACGGAACCCGAGTTCCCCGGGGAAGACATGGAATATGCCGCCGACAACCCCTCCAGCAGTCAAAGAAGGAAATGGACCACCGCACCTCATAGGAGCCCGTCCCTTAAAATATATATATATAATATATATATATTATATATATATATATATATATATATATAATAAATAAAAAAAAAATAAGTCTTCCAGCCTCGTAGGATCTAGACTTTCACCAAAAGTCCGTCTTGGACTGTGTCTTTTTATTTTTACAAAGGTCCGTACTCGGACATGTTTGTACAAAGTTATCTATATAAAAGAGTCATTTTCATTCTCTTCTCCCTAAACTTGAGATATTATTTGCAATATACATTTACTCTTGAAATTGGCTTGCTTGTTATGATCAATTGATTGCTACGTCCCCAAAATGATGAATTGACTTCTAAGCATACAAGTCAATAACGACTCATTAAGGACGAATGGACCAAACACAAATGAAGAATGATAAATGCAAACAACTAATCTTGATGTGAATAAATATTGTGATCAATTGGCATGAAGAAACCATTAATGGCAAGTCTTCCCTCATACACTTCCCTGATACACAACCCGATACACCTTTCCAAACCAAATTCTGGATGCACATCAAAGGCATCCCAGGACAATGGAAACACGAGGACGTTGTTGCTCAACAACCAAGATTCAACCGTGATAGTGTGTGCGCAACCAAGCAAAGGGCTTCCCGGATATTCATGCCACTAAGGTGCCAGAAAGAAGTCATTGCCAGAGGTAGTGAGTTGGGTTTAATGTTTCCCTCTTAAAAAAAAAAAAGAATAAAAAAAGAATGGAAAGAGGGAAAGGAAATGAATGAATGGAAAGAAGGAAAGGAAATGAACGGGAAGTTTGCCTCGAAAGCTCACCACAAAGAGCCCGTTCATCCAAAAGGGAGCGCACACCAAAGAAGGTCCACCCGAAGAGGTCCACCTCAAGGAAGTCCACCACAAAGCAAAGAGATCTACGTCAAAGGAGCAACAACGTCCTACAAGACAACGTCAAAAGAAAGGAAACAACTCCAGCAAAAGACGGCCCATAGCCGAACTACGGCGACCTGAGCTCCTCAGAATGAGGGGAACGTAGGCAACCTTCGGGTCCGGTCACAGCATGAGAAAGAACGGTCAAACCATGGCTTTCCCAAAGTAGCCAAGCCTTTATCCCATGGTTCCGTCAATGACCGATTTCCTCATACACATTGCCCGGTCACGCCAAGGACCAATCCCCTAAACACATACCCTGTTTTTTCGATCTTGCCATTGATCGAATCGTAATCTTAATTGATCACAACATTTATACATGTTAAGGCTAATTGTTTGTCCTAATCTTGACCTAATGATAAACATGGTCCATTCAAGCAATCATTTTGATAATTTTAACCAAGACAGGTTTCAAATGTCTCGACAAGTCTTCTTTCCTACATCTTAGGAAAGAGCTAAACACTTGTATTCTGTCAAGCGAGGGCTTCCTCCTATTTCATGACACAGAGGGACTCTCTCCCGCCTAAATAAAGGCCCTCGCATGTGTCTTCTAAAAGATATGTTAAGTCCCCATCCCATCGAGTCAGCTGGATCACTCATGAAAAAGGAAAAGAAAAAGGCACAAAAAAGTAGCCCGCTAGATCGAAAACCCGCAAGGGCGGCCTAGGCAAAAAAACAGGGTGTGCCATAAAAGACGCAAAAGAGATGCCCGCTAGGTTGAAAACCCTTAAGGGTGGCCTAGGCAAAAGAAAGGGTGCGTCATGAAAAAAGGGATGGGTTCCTTACCTCACTTCAAAGGTCATATTGGGGCTACGCCAACGCCAAAGGTCAAAAGATGACATTGGGGCTACCTCCATAAGGACATGGGGCTACGCTGACGCCAAAGGCCAAGAGATGACATTGGGGCTACCCCGACATCAGTAACGGCAAGGGCATGGAGCTCCCCTAATGACGACAAGGACATGGGGCTACCCCGGCATTGACGATTGCAAGGACATGGGGCAACCCCAACATCAATGACGAAAGGGTCCTCTACTCCCGACCACTCCTAAAGAATGGATGAAACTCCCAAGGACTGTATGCATAATAAACCTCGTGGTTAAATTAAAATCAAAAATTTGAATGACATGCTTCGTTAAAAGATTTGCTTTGAGGAATGAATATTTTGAAAAAAATGTGTTTGCTTGTCCCCTTTCAATTCGCATTGGGCGGTTGAGGGTGTATTTTAAAAGGAAAAAAAATGTGTGTTTGTTGTCCCCTTCCAAATTACATTGGGCATTTGAGGGTATATTTTGTGAAAATAATGTTTTTCCCCTTTCAAATTGCATTGGGCATTTGAGGGAGAGTTTTGTGAGTTTTTGCCCCGCCAGTCAAAGATGACGTAAGACCAGTCTTGTAGTCAACCCTCTCTCATAGAGCCAAGTTGACCAAACCTTTAGGATTGACCAACTGAGAGTCAAATCCGTTGTTCTCCCGGCAGTCAAAGATGACGTAAGACCAGTCTTGTAGTCAACCCTCTCCCATAAAGCCAAGTTAACCAAACCTTTAGGATTGACCAAGTGAGAGTCAAATCCGTTGTTCTCCCGGCAGTTAAAGATGACGTAAGACCAGTCTTATAGTCAACCCTCTCCTATAGAGCCAAGTTGACCAAACCTTTAGGATTAACCAAGTGAGAGTCAAATCCGTTGTTCTCCCGGCAGTCAAAGATGACGTAAGACCAGTCTTATAGTCAACCCTCTCCCATAGAGCCAAGTTAACCAAACCTTTAGGATTGACCAAGTGAGAGTCAAATCCGTTGTTCTCCCGTCAGTCAAAGATGACGTAAGACCAGTCTTATAGTCAACCCTCTCCCATAGAGCCAAGTTGACCAAATCTTTAGGATTGAACAAGTGAGAGTCAAATCCGTTGTTCTCCCGGCAGTCAAAGATGACGTAAGACCAGTCTTGTAGTCAACCCTCTCCCATAGAGCCAAGTTGACCAAACCTTTAGGATTGACCAAGTGAGAGTCAAATTCGTTGTTCTCCCGGCAGTCAAAGATGACGTAAGACCAGTCTTGTAGTCAACCGTCTCCTATAGAGCCAAGTTGACCAAACCGTTAGGATTGACCAAGTGAGAGTCAAATCCGTTGTTCTCCCGGCAGTCAAAGATGATGTAAGACCAGTCTTGTTGTCAACCCTCTCCCATAGAGCCAAGTTGACCAAACCTTTAGGATTGACCAAGTGAGAGTCAAATCTGTTGTTCTCCTGGCAGTCAAAGATGATGTAAGACCAATCTTGTAGTCAACCCTCTCCCATAGAGCCAAGTTGACCAAACCTTTAGGATTGACCAAGTGAGAGTCAAATCTGTTGTTCTCCCTGTTGGTAGTGGTGCCCTAGGCACGTTTAATAAACGTTGTAATTGTTATCATTTATTTCATATCAATAAAGAGATGTTTTGATTATTATTGTTGTTCATGTTTACTTATAATAATCTCCGTCCCTAGTACTTGTTAAGCACTAGTATAAAGGCTAAATGATCATGGGATGATCATGTTAGATTTATGGGTACTTGTTTGGAACAAGGTACTGGACATGACCCGCTGTATGAGATTTATGTCATGGTCTATGTCGTACATAAATCTCATATTAGTTATGTCATTTGAATCCTTAGACATGAAGTTATTATAGTCTTCCACTCGATGAACATTGTGTTTGACATATTCAAACGCTACCTTAACACGGTAGTTATAAAGGGTATGATTGGCATAATCGGATTCCCGTTGGGAAGAATAATAAGCTAAATGGATTTGTCCCTCCACGGAGAGATGTCAAGCTTGGGCCCCTCGAAGGAATGATGTTGATGAAATGTTCGGCCGGTCTCAAATGGATTGATTGGATCAATAGCATTTGAATTATCAACATATTCGGAATCGAGAAAGTGTTGAACAAAATCAAGTTGACTGTTTGACCATGACTTGTGTTCAATGACATCGTGGACAAAGGGATTATGACATATTCTAAAGGAATGCGAACTTGTATCTAGTTATACTAATTGGGTAGGTATGACGGTTTGCTAGAAACTAATCATATCTTATGGAATCATGTTTGAGCCCATTGCCAACTTAGTATAATCCTAGAGGGTCACACACAATAGAACGAATCTTAAATAAAAGGACTATATTGGCATTTAGGATCGGAGGACTTCCAAGGAATTTCTGGAAAGATCTGGGCCTCCTGGTCAACCAAGCGGGCGCTTGGGTTGCACCAGGCGGGCGCCTGTTCAAGCCAGAAAGGAACTGGAGTTTCTGCCCAAACAGGCGGGCGCCTGGGTGGTACCAGGCGGGCGCCTGGTGCTCCCGATTGGAAATTTCCTAATTCGATTTAGGAAGGTTTTTGGCACAAGATTCCTATTTGGAATAGGTCTTAATTGTGTATAAAAACCCCAATTCGGCCAGACCATATTAAGGAGTGCCTTTGTGAGTCTCAAAGAGTTTGAGAGAGATTTTATTTTGTTCTAAGACATCATTGATTGAGGAACAAAATAATTCACAAATAAATTCCATATAGTTCTTTATTGTATTGTGAAAGTGTGTTTCATAATATTGGTCTAGCAACCAAGATCAAAGAAGCTCCTTTGATATTCGTTCAAAGTGTGGATACCGCTAGAGGGTGAATTTTATCATCTTACAAAGTTCGTGATTTGTTCGTGATAAAGCTTCAATATCTCCACCAAGACCAAAGAGAAAATTAATAGCCATCAAGGGTTAGTTATTCCTATATTCATTATGTTGTATTTGATTTAATCATATGAACGGATCCATGGATTTGGGTTTCTTAAAATTTTAATTGCTATATTCCGCTGCGCATGTTACTTGGAAACCCAACAGTGGTATCAGAGCCCCGTTCGTGTTGATTAATTCAATACTTGGATCATGTTGTGTGTATATAAATTGTTTATGTGCCAAGCATGATATGAATATTGGATTATATGATGTTTATGTGTTTTGTGATTTTATGTGGTTTATTGTTTTTCCAACTTTAATCGCACGATTCAATCGCAATAAAATTATGGTGGATTCTGAATTATTTCGATTATTGATTTTTGATTGGATCAAAGTTTTAATAATCGGGGAAAAATAATTTTGAGACAAAATTTTCGAACTTGAAAATTCCATACCATTCTGACCATACAGGCGCCCGCCCGTGATGGACCAGGCGCGCGCTCGCTAGGCCAGAATGTTCTGATTTTGTTCAAAATCTGATTCTGGAATTTTTCGATAAATCCAACAAAACCAGTAACAAGACCACTTCAGACTTGCTGATCTGGAATGGGTTTTGGGTAGTTGGTTTGTGTGTGGATTTTAGGGTTTGATTTTCCTATTTGTTTTAGTCTTGTGATTCCTAGATTGGTTCAAGTTTTGGATGGCTAATCTGCGTTCATCGAGATTGTGTTTCCCAAAATTGACCGCAATCAAAGTTTCAAAGATAAAACGAAGTTAGAATTATGAAGAGTTCATAATTGCTAAAATTGAGAAACAAAGTTCTTGATTCAATGATTGGAGATCCATGTGGAATTGTGAATGCAATTGGCCTACGTTCATCGAGACCATCTATTGCTTAGTTTCGGCCACATGGACTACTTTCTTGGTTTCTTGAATTAGTGCGGGATTGTGGTTGCCTAATGGCTTAGTTCGACCGCACTTCTTGTTGTCTTGATTTGGAGATAATAACCAAAGTTGAAATAGTCTCATCCTCATAATTATAGAGAAACTAATGACACATGAATATTATGCTTAAATTAATGGGATTAATTTAGTGGCTAAACTTGATGTGTAACATGTTTATATTATGTGCTCATAAATGTGTTATATGCTATATGTGATGAACCTTCAAAGAAAGTTTTAAGTCTTTTATTGCCATGCCATGATTAAAACACTTGTTAGTACATAAGTAACTCTAATGTAGATTCGCCCTAGCGAGATGCATTAAATTTATTTATGTATAAGCAAGATAGATAATGTGGGCACGCCCTAGCGGGACACATTAACTTTGCGTTTAAAATGGTTAGACTTAATTGGGCGTCAAAACAGTTTTGGGCCTAGGCAAAGATGAGGTTTAACATGCTTTTTGAAATTGGATTTCTTAAAGAATCTCATAAAAGGAACTAAGAGTCATATGAGATATGATTGACAAGAGTTGTCTACCTAATTAATTTGATTTTGTGTAATCCGCCTTAGCGGACTTGAAATTAAATTAAAGTTGGATCTTAACCCATTTAAATTATATTATACATTGGATGTATATGAAGGTTATATAATTTAGTGGGAGTATTTTGTTTGAAAAATACATTATTTATCTCTTTAATGAAAATCGGTACTTATTAAATTTTAGAATTTTTTTTGCATATTTGTAGAAAATGACTAATAACACTCAATCAATGTCGTTGCGATCGATCCTTGAGAAGGATAAGCTCGAAGAGAATGGTACAAACTTTATGGATTGGATCCGAAGCATAAGAATTGTTCTTAGGCAAGAAGATAAGTTGTACATTCTCGATGGGCCTCTCCTGCTGAACCACCGCCTACTGCCCCTAGGGTAGAAAGAGACAATTATAAGAAACATCGTAATGATTCTAGAGATGTAAGTTGTCTCATGCTTGCTGCTATGTGTTCAAAACTCCAACAAAGTTTGGAACATTTGGAAGCCTATGAGATAGGCGTGGAGTTGAGAACCATGTTTCAAGAGCAAGCTAGGCAAGAGAGGTACAAGACCATTGTTGCATTCACTACTAGTAAAATGAATGAAGGGCAACAAGTGAGTCCTCACTTTCTTAAAATGAAAGGTTATGTAGAGCACCTTGAGAAACTTGGCTATCCAATCCCATTGGAGCTAGCCACGGATCTCATTCTTAATTCATTGCCTAAAAGTTATAATCAGTTTGTGATGAATTATAACATGCATGGAATGGATAAGAATCTCTCTGAGTTGCATGGGATGCTCAAAACTGCAGAGATGAAAATTGTGGAGAAAGGTTCTCCCGTGCTCTTGGTTCATGATGGGAAGAAGGCTAGTGCAAAGGAAAGGGTAAGGCAAAAGTTGTCAAACCCAAGATAAGCAAGGCAAAGGTTGCCAAGGATTCTGAGGCAAAACCTGATTCACAAAAGGATGCAATCTGTTTCCATTGTCAAGAAATTGGTCATTGGAAACGTAATTGCAAGGCTTTCTTGGAAGAGCAAAAGAAGAAGAAGAGCATCAAGGCTGCGTCGACTTCAGGTATCTATATGATAGATATTCTCCTTTCTACCACTGATTCTTGGGTATTGGATACCGGATGTGGTTCTCACATTTGTCTAAATGTGCAGGATTAAAGAATAGGAGACTGCTTAAAGAAGGTGAAGTAGATCTACGTGTGGGGAATGGAGCAAGAGTTGCTGCATTAGCCGTAGGGACTTATGAAGTCACTTTACCTTCCGGATTAATTCTTGTTTTGAACAATTGTTATTATGTTCCGGATTTAAGCAGAAATATTATTTCAATTTCTTGTTTGGATAATGAAGGTTTTAAGTTTCTTATTGAGAATAAGAAATTTTCTATTTATTTAAATGATGTGCTTTATGGTATTGCTAATTCATTTAATGGCCTTTATATCTTGGATGTCAAGAATGAAAATAATGTCTATCATGTAAATAAGAAATCTAAACCTAATGATGTAAATCATACTTATATGTGGCATTGCTGTCTCGGTCATATTAATGAGAAGCGTATCTCAAAACTCCATGGGGACGGACTTTTGGGTTCATGTGACTTAGAGTCATATGATACTTGTGAGTCGTGTCTTCTTGGAAAAATGACTAAGACACCTTTTACCAAGTTGGGTGAAAGGGCAAGCGACTTATTGGGGTTGATACATTCCGATGTATGCGGACCATTAAGTAGCAATGCTAGGGGAGGATTTCAATACTTCATAACCTTCACTGATGATTATAGTAGATTTGGGTATGTTTACCTAATGAAACATAAAAGTGAAGCATTTGAGATATTTAGAATATTTCAAAATGAAGTAGAAAAACAACTTGGCAAAAGTATAAAGGCACTTCGATCAGATCGAGGTGGTGAATACTTAAGTCAAGAATTTGATGATCATCTAAAGAATTGTGGAATAGTTTCACAATTGACTCCGCCTGGAACACCACAATGGAATGGTGTGTCTGAGAGGAGAAATCGGACTTTGTTAGACATGGTTCGATCAATGATGAGTCAAGTTGATCTTCCAATATCCTTTTGGGGTTACGCCCTAGAAACCGCTGCTTTCACACTAAATCAAGTTCCAACTAAATCGGTTCCAAAGACTCCATATGAGATGTGGAGTGGAAAGAAACCTAGTTTATCTTTCATGAGGATTTGGGTTGCGAAGTTTATGTCAAGAGACTTATCTCTGACAAACTAGCACACAAATCCGATAAATGTATTTTCGTGGGATATCCTAAGGAAACTAAAGGATATTACTTTTACAACCGAGAGGACAACAAAGTGTTTGTTGCTCGAACTGGTGTCTTTCTAGAGAAAGAGTTTCTCTCCAAAGAAATCAGTGGGAGTAAAATAAATCCTGAAGAAATTCGAGACCCAGAAAATAACATTGAACCAATAGTGGAACAAGAACAAGAACCACAAGGAATTGTGGAAACTGTTCAGAATACACAAGCATCTCGCAGATCTAGTAGGTTACGATCCGAGCCCGAGAGATATTGATTTCTCGTAACGGATAGTAATGAGGTAGAAATCATTGAGAATGATGAACCGTCAACCTACCAAGAGGCGATGTCTTCTCCTGATTCGGACAAGTGGCTTGGAGCCATGGAATCCGAATTACAATCCATGCAAGACAATCAAGTTTGGAATTTGATTGATGCACCCGAAGGTGTAAAAACCATAGGATGCAAATGGGTCTTTAAGAAGAAGACTGACATGGATGGGAAGGTGCATACTTACAAAGCTAGGCTTGTAGCGAAAGGTTATAGGCAAGTTCATGGTATTGACTATGATGAGACCTTTTCACCCGTAGCAATGATCAAGTCTATAAGAATTTTGCTTGCCATTGCCGCATATCATGACTATGAAATATGGCAGATGGACGTCAAAACCGCTTTCCTGAATGGAAAACTTCAAGAGGATGTGTATATGACACAACCAGAAGGTTTTGAACAAAATTCTAAGGTATGCAAATTGCAAAGATCCATCTATGGATTGAAGCAAGCTTCAAGGAGTTGGAATCTCCGTTTTGATGAATCGGTCAAAGAGTTTGGCTTCATCAAGAACGAAGATGAGCCTTGTGTATACAAGAAGATTAGTGGGAGCATAGTGCTATTCCTTATTTTATATGTGGATGACATATTGCTCATTGGAAACGACATTCCTACACTTCAATCTGTGAAGACTTGGTTAGGAAAGTGCTTCGCAATGAAAGATATGGGTGAAGCCGCATATATTCTTGGCATTAAGATCTATAGAGATAGATCAAGGAGGATACTTGGTTTAAGCCAAAGTACATACATTGACAAGGTCATTAGAAGATTCCGTATGGAAAATTCTAAGAGAGGAACCTTGCCCGTGTTACATGGAGTTTCTCTGAGCAAGACTCAATGTCCTAAGACAAAAGATGAGCGTGAGAAAATGAATGATGTTCCATATGCTTCGGCAATTGGGTCCATCATGTATGCCATGATTTGTACTAGGCGGATGTATCTTATGCTTTGAGCATGACAAGTAGATACCATCCGACCCTGGCGAAAATCACTGGATAGCTGTAAAAGCGATTCTTAAGTACTTGAGAAGAACTAAAGACTCCTTTTTGGTCTATGGAGGAATGGAAGATGATCTCGTTGTAAATGCTTACACGGATGCAAGCTTCCAAACCGACAAAGATCGCAATCGGTTTTGTGTTTATGTTAAATGGTGGAGCTGTAAGCTGGAAGAGTTCCAAGCAAAGTACAACCGCTAATTCTACAACAGAAGCTGAGTATATTGCTGCATCGGATGCTGCAAAGGAAGCTGTTTGGATCAAGAAGTTCATAACTGAACTTGAAGTGGTTCCATGGGTATTAGATACATGGGAGATTGGGCCTAGGGCAAGTGGGAGATTGTTGGTAGTGGTGCCCTAGGCACGTTTAATAAACGTTGTAATTGTTATCATTTATTTCATATCAATAAAGAGATGTTTTGATTATTATTGTTGTTCATGTTTACTTATATAATACTCCGTCCCTAGTACTTGTTAAGCACTAGTATAAAGGCTAAATGATCATGGGATGATCATGTTAGATTTATGGGTACTTGTTTGGAACAAGGTACTGGACATGACCCGCTTTATGAGATTTATGTCATGGTCTTATGTCGTACATATATCTCATATTAGTTATGTCATTTGAATCCTTAGACATGAAGTTATTATAGTCTTCCACTCGATGAACATTGTGTTTGACATATTCAAACGCTACCTTAACACGGTAGTTATAAAGGGTATGATTGGCATAATCGGATTCCCGTTGGGAAGAATAATAAGCTAAATGGATTTGTCCCTCCACGGAGAGATGTCAAGCTTGGGCCCCTCGAAGGAATGATGTTGATGAAATGTTCGGCCGACTCAAATGGATTTTGTTGGATCAATAGCATTTGAATTATCAACATATTCGGAATCGAGAAGTGTTGAACAAAATCAAGTTGAACTGTTTGACCATGACTTGTGTTCAATGACATCGTGGACAAAGGGATTATGACATATTCTAAAGGAATGCGAACTTGTATCTAGTTATACTAATTGGGTAGGTATGACGGTTTGCTAGAACCTAATCATATCTTATGGAATCATGTTTGAGCCCATTGCCACTTAGTATAATCCTAGAGGGTCACACACAATAGAACGAATCTTAAATAAAAGGACTATATTGGCATTTAGGATCGGAGGACTTCCAAGGAATTTCAGGAAAGATCTGGGCCTCCTGGTCAACCAAGCAGGCGCTTGGGGTTGCACCAGGCGGGCGCCTGTTCAAAGCCAGAAAGGAACTGGAGTTTCTGCCAAACAGGCGGGCGCCTGGGTGGTACCAGGCGGGCGCCTGGTGCTCCCGATTGGAAATTTCCTAATTCGATTTAGAAGGTTTTTGGCACAAGATTCCTATTTGGAATAGGTCTTAATTGTGTATAAAAACCCAATTCGGCCAGACCATATTAAGGAGTGCCTTTGTGAGTCTCAAAGAGTTTGAGAGAGATTTTATTTTTGTTCTATAGATATCATTGATTGAGGAACAAAATAATTCACAAATAAATTCCATATAGTTCTTTATTGTATTATGAAAGTGTGTTTCTATATTGGTCTAGCAACCAAGATCAAAGAAGCTCCTTTGATATTCGTTCAAAGTGTGGATACCGCTAGAGGGTGAATTTTATCATCTTAACAAAGTTCGTGATTTGTTCGTGATAAAGCTTCAATATCTCCACCAAGACCAAAGAGAAAATTAATAGCCATCAAGGGTTAGTTATTCCTATATTCATTATGTTGTATTTGATTTAATCATATGAACGGATCCATGGATTTGGGTTCTTAAAATTTTAATTGCTATATTCCGCTGCGCATGTTACTTGGGAACCCAACACTCCCGGCAGTAAAAGATGACGTAAGACCAGTCTTGTAGTCAACCCTGTCCCATAGAGCCAAGTTGACCAAACCTTTAGGATTGACCAAGTGAGAGTCAAATCTGTTGTTCTCCCGGCAGTCAAAGATGACGTAAGACCAGTCTTGTAGTCAACCCTCTCCCATAGAGCCAAGTTAACCAACCTTTAGGATTGACCAAGTGAGAGTCAAATCCGTTGTTCTCCCGGGCAGTCCATAGTGGACGTAAAACCAACTTAGTTGAAATTAACCCGGCCATACTTTGTAAGCCCAGGTTAAGAATGTGATTTAGCCCGGCCGTACTTCGTAAGTCCAGGTTAACAGGTTAAAAATATCAAAAAAATTGGCCGTCCCTGACGTAAGCCCAGTTAAAATTATTTGATTGACCAAAAGAGAGTCAGCCCCGACTTTGACTCATTGAGAGTCAAATTGAATGCCCAAGAAAATTGGCCGTCCCTGACGTAAGCCCAATTAAAAATTATTTGATTGACCAAAAGAGAGTCAAACCCCGACTTTGACCCATTAAGAGTCAAATTGAATGTCCAAGAAAATTGGCCGTCCCTGGCGTAAGCCCAGATAAAAAAATTATTTGGCTGACCAAAAGAGAGTCAAGCCCCGACTTTGACTCATTGAGAGTCAAATTTAATGTCCAAGAAAATTGGCCGTCCCTGACGTAAGCCCATCAGAAATGAAAATTAGGTCCCCCAAGCGACCGTTGTGAAATGAAAACTAGGTCCCCCGAGCGACCATTGTGAAATAAAAATTAGGTCCCCCGAGTGACCGTTGTGTGAGATAAAATTAGGTCCCCCGAGCGACCGTCTTGAGATAAGAGTTAGGTCCCCCGAGCGACCATTGTGAGATAAGAGTTAGGTCCCCCTGCGACCATTGTGACATGAAGTTAGGTCCCCCGAGCGACCGTTGTGAAATGAGAATTAGGTCCCCCGAGCGACCATTGTGTGAGATAAGAGTTAGGTCCCCCGTGCGCCGCTTTGAAATTAGAATTAGGTCCCCCCGAGCGACCGTCTTGAGATAAGAGTTAGGTCCCCCGTGCGACCGTTTTGAAATTAGAATTAGAATGAGAAGGGCAGTCCTTGACGTAATCCCATGATTGACCTTGCCTCTGACCAAACGAGTGTCACGCCCGAACCTTACCTCTGACTGAACGAGTGTCACGCCCGAGTCTTCGCCTGTGACCAAACGAGTGTCACCCCCGAACCTTTCCTCTGACCAAATGAGTGTCACGCCCGAACCTTGCCTCTGACCGAACGAGTGTCACGCCCGAGTCTTCGCCTCTGACCAACGAGTGTCACGCCCGAACCTTGCCTCTGACCGAACGAGTGTCACGCCCGAAACTTTCCTCTGACCAAATGAGTGTCACGCCCGAAAATTGTTTGCTCTTGCCTCTGACCAAATGAGTGTCACGCCCAAACCTTGCCTCTGACCAGTGAGTGTCACGCCCAATACCTTGCCTCTGACTAAGTGAGTGTCACGCCCGAACCTTGCCTCTGACCGAATGAGTGTCACACCCGAGTCTTTGCCTCTGACCAAACGAGTGTCATGCCCGAACCTTCGCCTCTGACCAAATAAGTGTCATGCCCAAGTCCCCGCCTCTGACCGAGTGAGTGTCATGCCCAAGTCCCTGCCTCTGACCGAGTGAGTGTCATGCCCGAGTTCCCGCCTCTGACCGAGTGAGTGTCATGCCCGAGTTCCCGCCTCTGACCAAAGGAGAGTCACGCCCGTTCCTTAGGAAAGGATGAATAATATCCACCTAGGTCCCAAAGGTTTGAGACGCCAAGTCTCCACCCGACCTTGAATGGTCACCCTTAGGCTTAAGACGCTAAGTTCTCCAGTCGACCTCGGCGGTCACCTATAGGTTTGAGTAGCCTTAAAATCTCTCACCCTTTTCGAACTACGATAGGCTTGATTCCTTAAATAGGGATACGTAGGAATCCTATACCTCTAGGACCAGCCATAGAACAAATCGGCCATGCCGTCCTCCCATTAGATTAGGATGCATTTATCGACAACCCCGCTTTCTTCAAAAGCGACGTTGCCGAGGGGCTCTATAAGTACCCCAATCTGAAATCGACCTACTTTAGAGGAATTCTTGGGATAAACCAATGGACCAGGATCTCACTAAGATAAACCTGATATTCCAGGACTGAACTGGAATTAAACTTGGAAAAATTCAGAAGCTCGCCAAGTCGAGTCGTACGGATGATTTGGGCACATGAGGTCCCTAGCCGTACGGCTACTTTGGGCACCCTCAGCCTCTATAAATTGAACCCCATGATGATCATTTCAGGGGGAGAAACAACATACGAAGGATTACTCTGTCAAAATCACTGCAGTAGTGTGAGAGAAGAGTGAAACAAAGAGTGAAGAGAGAAAGGAAGATTGGCTAAACCAAAATAGGTAAAGCCACCTTCTCCCCCTCACTTCTCTTTATCTATAACTCTATTTTATCTTTAATCTTTGTTTAATTTTATGTTAATCTTTATATTACTTGTAAGACTTGTCCATTCAAGCACTTTTACATTACTTGCAAGACTTGTCCATTCAAGCAACTTTACATTTATGCAAGACTTGTCCATTCAAGCAAATATACATATATTACTCTATATATTTCTCTTGTCCAAGCCATGCGATGATCCAAGGTGCACTCCATGCCTTGTGTGGAAGAGGCTCAAACCTAGATGATCATGGCTTGTTGATTGTCATTTACATTCTTGTCTAGTTGGAATGATGCTTTTGTTGACAATAATGATCATTTGGATGATAAAGCTTCCATCTTTATCATCCAACATTGAGCTAGCTCTAAAAGTCCCCTTTGGGGTTATAAAGATTCAATCTTTATGTGTTAATTTGACTCTTTAAAGGTTAATAAGTCATAAAAATGCCATCTTGGAGATAAAGTTCCAATCTTTAATCACCAAATGGTCAATTTTGGCCCAAAGGGCATGTTCATCAACTTTTCTCAATTTTCTCCAATGATTGCTTATGATCACACCCAAATACTTGTTTTGGGGACTAAGTGATGATCATTTAGCATAGGAATGTTGTATTTAAACTTATAAAGTGTTTTAAACAAACTGGAATCAAAAACAGTTCTGTCCAGTTTCAACAGAATGTTCTGTTTCTGCTCTGAAACTGGGACGTTCTTGGCTGAACTGTAAAATCCCAGGAAACCGCCTGTACATCCGTACGGCTATGTTGGGAACAGGGGGCAAAATGTCTGTTTTGCCCTCTGATCCCTATTTTCTTAATAAACAGACCCTTTCAGTTAAGTTTTTCCAAACAAAACCAATAACAGAAACTTTTCCGGTAAATACACATACACACATGCACATTTTCAAACTAACAAGGGAGACTCGGTTTTTTCTGAGGCATTTTGGGTGAACCGCAAATATGTTCTTCCCAAAGTGTAACATGACCTCCGAACTTACCTTCTCTAACCATTTTCATTTGTTGGGTTTTAAAATTAACAAATGTGGCGACTCCGTTTCTTTTTCGTTAGGAAAGTTACCCGTGTTTGGCATTTCTTCCTCGTGTGAACCTCGCTTGTTTCGCCCCCGAGGGACGGGATCCTTACAGGTAGGCATTCGACCTATCCGCTAGCTGTATCACAACTCTGGTGTCCTGCAGTGGTCCCAACTTAAGAGTTTCAAACAACGCATAGGGCATGACGTTGATTGAAGCCCCCAAGTCTAACATCGCCTTATGCTCAGAAGCATCCCCCAAAGTAACTGGAATCACGAACATCCTGGGTCACTACACTTCTTAGGCAACTTCCTCGAATACACTGCAGACACGTGTTCACTAACCTTAACCTTCTTCTTACTCCTTTCCTTCTGATTCTCTTCAGAGTACACAACTCCTTCAAAAACTTCGCATACCTCAGGACAGTCTGAAGAAGATCCAAGAAAGGAATATTAACCTCTAACCTCTTGAAAGTATCGTAAATAGCCTTGTCAGGCTCTGGCTTTCGATGTTCTTTCAAGGCCTCTGGGAATGGAACCTCAGGCTCATATACATGAGCCTTAACCTCTAGTGTAACTTCTGTCTGATCTGGGGCCTTCTGTACTGGCTCAGTAATCTTAACCTCTACCTCCGGTTCCTCGGCTACAACCCTTTCCTGCAACTCCTTACCATTGCGAAGAGTGATCGCACATGCATTCTGCTTGGGATTTGGCTCAGTCTGTGATGGCAACTTCCTCGAATCCCTATCCTCTATCCATCCCACTGCATCAGCTACCTGACCAATTTATTTCTCCAAGTTACCAATGCTCGCATCTGTGCGCTGCTGATACTGCTGAAAGTTTTTGTTCATGGTGCTAACACTCTGAGCCAAAGAATTCAGCAATGCCTCTGTAGACTGTCCCAGAGCATTCTGTTGCTGCTGCTGCGGCTGCTGCTGCTGCTGCCCATATGGTGGTCTATAAGAGTTGAACTGATGACCCTGGTACTGCTGCTGCTGCTGATACCATGCTGATTACCAAACTGCTGTCCCTGACCACCCGCTGTTTCTTCTGCTGACCTGTACCCATCTGAAATTAGGATGATTTCTCCAGTGGGGGTTATAGGTGTTACCCATCGGTCTCTGTCCTGCTGCGCAAACCCAACTGCACTGACATCCTCCATCTCACCCGTTTGCAGAGAAGGACACGAATCCATAGGATCCGTGATGTCATAACAAATCCCATATGGCTTCGGTGTCTGTCCCAGAACCAACTGTTTAACCATACCCTTAAGATCCTCCATATCTGTCTCGAACTTATTGGACAGCCCACTGCTAGAACCCACTGCGCTAACTTGTCTCACATTAGACCTCTTGACATGGGTCCTTGTACTTTTAGCTAGCTCTTCGATCAACCTCTTAGCTTCCTCGGTGGTCTTATTCAAAATACTTCCCCCACAGCATGAATCCACTAGCCGTTTATCCTGAATAGTCAACCCTCCATGAAAATAGACGATCAGCTGGTCCTCAGTAAACCCATGATACGGACAACTCCTACAAAGCTTTGGAAGCGATTGTAGTAGTCGTATAGGGTTTCATCAGCCTTCTGCTCCATATTACTGATGTCTCTCTTCATCACATTTATCTATCCTGAGGGAAGAACTCTTCTAGGAATACCTCTTTCATCTGCTGGCATGTCGTGATGCTGTTGGGTGGCAAGTGATAATACCACCCGTTTGCATTATCTTTCAGTGTGAAAGAAAACGCTCTCAATAACAGATGCTCGATCGGAAGCGCTGCCCGCTTCATACTCTGACAGATTTGCACAAACTGAGAGATGTGCTGATTAGGATCCTCTCCGGGCATCCCTGTGAAGTGCGGTAGCTGATTTAGTAGCCCCGGCTTCAACTCAAATGTCACCCCGGCTGTCGCGACCCCGAACCTCGCGGGCCCGAGATCGCGAGATGGACGTCGACTTAAATAATAAACTCTAAATAATGAAGATAAAAATTTCCTTTTATACCAGAAGACGATAACACAAAGTTTTGAAATCCATTTGAACAACAAAGTAAAACTAGTATAAACTCCATAAGTTTATACGCCAAAGTTATAAAATATACAAATCCTAATGACGTCAATATATGGTACAAATATCCCAAAAAGGTTACACATTTATATAATGTAAACCGACCAAAACAACTTGCCCCAAAAGCTCAACCCTCGCGACGTCCTGTCTCGTGATCAGCGAGCCTAATCCTTTCCACCTGGGGGGGGGGGGTTAGGGAAAAACAAAGACAAAAGAAAAGGGGGTGAGATAAATCTCAATAAGTTACTAATGCAACTACATGACATGTTATGATGCAATAAGCAATAAACAATAATAATATCACTCAGCACATAGCATTCATCATTTAACAGATAGCAGCGGAAATAAACACATAACAAAGGATATAGCCAAGGTTTTCCAAACTGATATAACCAAATAAAGGTCGCTACGCAGCTTCAATAATCAACAAATCATCATCTTCATACTAGCATGAAAGATGAAGAGAAATCCCCGGTACCGGAACCAATAACCAAGTAACATGCCACAAAGGGCGGGAGCCATGCCACAAAGTCATGCTCCAAACGTCTCAACCAAGGCCGATCTGGAAGAGGAAAATAAGGGCAAAACAATGGTCGATACCATAATGGACTTGGCCGGTGCCATCACAATATCTCACATCGCCCGACCCAACCACAAATACCAGCTGGACTTTCAAATAAATGCTAAGTAATAAAATACTAGCACGATAAACAACTAATGATTCCAAAGTAGGGAACCAATCCAAATAAATTACCACAAAGGTAAACCAATCCAAACAACACGTCAAGGATGGACCACATTCCCAAAATGATATTTAATCAAATTCCATAACATAATTATTCACAAAGAATCAATTCCAATTAATAAAGTGTTCCACGATGTTAACTTAAGTTAATTAGTGTAATGATACTTAAACTAGGGAGTCATTTGGTTTAATCAAGTAAAAAGGGCAAAATTCCAAGTAGGCGGGCGGGCGGGCGCTCGGGCAGGGGCAGGCGGGCGCTCATTTGTCCAGAAGGTCTGGCCGCTGGAAAAGGGGGTGCAGACGGGCGCCTGGCACCGCGCGGGCGGGCGCTCGGTCTGGGTTCATGCCGGGAAAACAGAGCTGAGTTCTAAAAGAATTCTAACCATTTTCACAAATCCTCAAAATCAACACAACCAACAAGATCCCCAAGGTACCCAACAACATTTAACCAAAAGGGGACCTTAACAACACCATTTATCAACCAAAACAAGAATCAAACCCAACATTCATAAAATCACCATTTTGACCAAAACTCAAATAAATTCAAATAAATTCTAAACTCAACCAAACTTCAAATATAACAACTCAAGCATTATATAAGCATGATATGAACACTTTAGCATAAAAATGGGGAAAAAGCAACTGACTTGAGATTCCCAAAGATGATGGATTTCAATATTTTTGGCTTCTTACGATCCTATCGACGATCTAAACAAGATTCATGTTATGAGAAATGAGAAATAATGAGAGGAAGAGGAAGAAAATGAAGAGAGAAGGAAGAAGAAAACTTACCCTTTTTCTTGACAATGGAGAGAGAGAGAAAGGAGTACGCTGAGAGTGAGGGAGAAGGGGAAGATTAGGGAGAAGATGAGGAATAGGGGGGAGTAGTTAAAAATGATTTAAAAGAGCTTACACTTAGGCCCCCTCCTCTACACTACACACAAATACTTACACTCCCTACTAACATTAAGACCCAACAATACTACACTAACCCAAATAAAATGCTAGGCATAATTTATTATAACACATAAAATGCACACATAAATATTTAAATAAATAATAATCTAAATATATAAATAAGCAATTAAATAAATAATAATTATTTATTACTAATAAAATAGAGCCTAGTTTTCGGGTCGTGATATTCACTCCCCCTTAAAGAAAATTCGACCCGAATTTTAACGAGACTTACCCGAATTAAAAAGCCACGGATATTTCCTCTCGATCTCATCGGGAGCTCCCACGTCGACTCCTCGATATTATGATTCCTCCAAAGAACTCTAACCAACGAAATGCTCTTGTTCCTCAACCCTTGGTAAATCGTGAGATGGATCGTGAACATACTTCCGAAGCATAGAGACGTGAAAGACGTTATGTAACCGGTCTAAGGATGACGGAACGCAAGGCGATATGCTAGAAGTCCCACTTTTCCCAAAATTTCAAATGGACCAAACAAACCTCGGTGCCAATTTGCCTTTCTTCCCGAACCTTCGAATACCCACCTTCGGAGATACTTTCAAAAACACAAAATCACCGGTCTGAAACTAAGATCTCGCCTTCGGTTATCTTCATAGCTCTTATGTCGACTCTGGGCCGTTTTCAATCGATCTCGGATAACTCTAACTTTCTCAACTGAATCCTGAAGCAAATCAATACCCACGATCTTCGCTTCACCGACCTCATTCCAACAAATAGGCGATCTACATTTTCTCCCATACAAAGCCTCATACGGTGCCATACTAATGCTCGACTGATAGATGTTATTATAGGCAAACTCTGCAAGCGGTAGGTGTGAATCCCACGAATCCAGAAAGTCAACTGTGCAAGCCCGTAACATATCCTTGAGAATCTGAATGGTCCTCTCAGACTGACCGTCAGTCTGAGGGTGAAATGTTGTGCTAAACCTCAAGTCGGTACCCAAAGCCTTCTGTAACGACTGCCAAAATCGGGATGTAAACCTGGGGTCTCTGTCCAACACAATACTAACCGGAACACCATGTAATCTGACAATCTCATGAATATACAAATTCGCAAGTTTCTCCATCGAATAGGAATGTCAATGGGTAAGAAATGAGAAGACTTAGTCAATCGGTCCACAATCACCCAAACTGCATTGAATTTTCTTGGAGTCCTGGGTAGTCCGGTTACAAATCCATCGTAATGTGTTCCCACTTCCACTCGGGTATCTCAAGAGGCTGAAGTAAACCTGCGGGTCTCTGATGTTCTGCTTTAACTTGTTGACAGGTCAAACATTTCGATACATAGTCTGCGATCTCTCTCTTCATGTTAATCCACCAAAAATTGGTTTCAAATCCTGATACATCTTCGTACTCCTGGGATGGATGGTATACCTCGATTTGTGACCCTCATCTAAAACTTGCCTCTTTATTCCACCAACATCGGGTACGCACAAACGACCACGGAAAGTCAACACTCCACTCGAACTCAAAGAAAAATCCTCGAAGTTCTTTTCCTTCAATTTACCCATTATCTTAACCAACTCGGGATCTTCTTTCTGAGCTTCCTTTATCCTCTGAATTAGGGTCGGAGATACCCTAATATTCACAAAAATCGCCCCATGTCTCGATTCACGAGGAGACCAATCTCGCACATCCTCAAGCATCTTCCACTCACGGACCATCATCGAAGCCACATAAGACTTCCTACTAATCGCATCGGCGACCACATTCGCCTTTCCGGGTGATAGGAAATCGTACAATCATAATCCTTCAACAATTCCATCCATCGGCGTTGCCTATTATTTAACTTTTTCTGGGAGAAAGGTATTTCAAACTCTTGTGATCGGTAAAAATTTCAAACTTCGCCCCATAAAGGTAGTGCTTCCATTTATGCAACGCAAAGACTATCGCCGCCAACTCCATATCATGAGTAGGTAGTTCTGTTCACTAGGGGTCAACTTCCTCGAAGCATAGGCAATCACTTTCCTGTTCTGCATCAAAACACAACCCAAACCCTCTTTCGAAACATCACTGTAAATCACTAGACATCGCTCCCATTAGGCAAAGTCAAGATCGGAGCGGTAGTCAACCTCTTCTTCAATTCCTCGAAACTCTTGTCACATTTCTCGGTCCACTCAAATGGGACATTCTTCCGGGTCAACTGAGTCATCGGAGTAGCGATCCTCGAAAACCCTTCAATAAATCTTCTGTAATACCCGGTTAAACCCAGAAAACTTCTAATCTCGGTCACTGACTCGGGTCTCTTCCAATCCACTATAGCTTCAATCTTTGAAGGATCCACAGAAATCCCATCTTTAGAAATCACATGGCCCAGAAATGACACTTTCTCGAGCCAAAATTCGCATTTACTAACTACTTCGCAAATAATTTCTCCCTCGCAAGAACGGATAAAACTGTCCTCAAGTGTTGCTCGTGCTCCTCTCTAGATTTAGAGTAGACGAGAATGTCGTCGATGAAGACCACCACGAACGAATCAAGATAAGGATGGAAAACCGGTTCATCAAATCCATAAATACGGCAGGCGCGTTAGTCAACCCAAACGCATAACCAAGAATTCATAATGACCATACCGAGTGCGAAAGGCAGTCTTCGAAATATCCTCCGATCGAATCTTCAACTGATGGTACCCACTCCTCAAATCATGTTTAGAAAACACAACTGAGCCTTGAAGTTGATCAAACAAATCATCGATGTGAGGTAGAGGATACTTGTTCTTCACTGTAACCTGATTCAACTTCCGGTAATCGATACACAATCTCAAGGAACCGTCTTTCTTTCGCACAAATAAAACCGGTGCTCCCCACGGGGAAACACTAGGGCGGATAAACCCTCAATCAAGAAACTCTTGCAATTGAACTTTTAGTTCCTTCAACTCTGCGGGAGCCAATCTATACGGTGCCTTTGAGATCGGAGCCGTACCCGGTAAAACATCTATACAAAATTCTATCTCACGATCGGGAGGCATATCATATTCAGAAGAGAAACATCGGGAAATTCTCTAACTACTCGAACACTCTCCAAACTAGGGGATTCTTTCCTAGTATCAAGAACACTAGCCAAATACCCTCACAACCACGGTGAACTAATTTTCTCGCTTTCACATAAGAAATTAACGAACTTTTCTACTCAAAGGGCTAGCCTCAAAAACAATTTAGGCACATCGGGATAGAAAAGGTAACAACTTTCCTACGGCAATCAACAGAAGCATGAAACTTGCTTAACCAATCCATACCCAAAATAACATCAAAGTCCTGAATAGGAAGGACTACCAAGTCCGCACACAAAGACACGACCACATATAAGCACATCACAAGAACGAAATACTCTATCGGTCACCAAACATTCTCCCATAGGAGTTGACACCTCTAACACATAGGCAAAGACTCAGATGCAGCATTTAACAAAGAACCAAATTGCACAGAAATGTAAGAATGAGATGATCCTGGATCTACTAACGCTCGTGCGCTCACACTAGATATAGAAATAATACCTCCAATAACTGTGGGATCATCTGTGGCTTGTTGTTGATTCATTGCAAACACTTTCCCTTGGACCTTGGCCTTTCCCGTAGCGTCCTTTTCTGACCCTGAGGAGCACCAGCTCCTACCCAGACGGTTGACCTCTATTCCTCGGACAATCCCTCACATAATGCCCCATTTGCCACAATTGGTACACCTTCCCTGCTTCTTCCAACAACGGTCCTCTGAATGGCCTTCCTTTTGGCAATAGGAACAAAGTCTCCTATTTTGGTTCCCTTGGTTCCCGGAGTGGTAGTACCCGGGTTCCTTGGGATCAGTTGCCCTCGGGACTGAGATTGTCCCCCAAAGTTACCTCGGTTATCAATCCTTGGTTGTGACTTGCTCTGCGCTCCTTGCTTACTCGGGTTGGCTACCTCGGTCTTCCTCTTATGTTCCCCGATATCTTGCTCTATAAGATAGGCACGGTCTACCGCATCCTGAAATGTCACAATCCTCTGGGCTATAAGTTGAGTCCGAATAGAAGTCTTCAAACCCCGATGAATCTCATAGCTTTCTGCTCCTCGGTCCGCACAAGATAGTCACAATACCGGGCTAATTCTGTGAACTTAGCCGAGTACTGAGCTATAGACAACAAACCTTGCTCCAAGTTGAGAAGCTCGATCTCCTTTCGGTTCTGATCCACTACCGGAATGAAATGCTCTTTGAACTTCCGCACAAACAATTCCCATGCATACACTGTGTGAGTGTCATCCCAACTAGCTTTAACTCCTTTCCACCAATGCCGGGCGGCACCCACAAGCTTATAAGCCGCAAACCGGACCCTATCCTCGTCCGTGCATCCAAACACATCATAGATTTTCTCCATAGACTCAACCCATAATTCGGCCTTCTTCACATCAGGCTCACCGTCAAACTCTCTTGTTTTAATTTCAGAACTGCTCCAACCCGTAACGTGGGTGGCACATGCTCCTCTCTTGGCCTTGGTCATGATAGCCTTCATGGCCGCCTCAACATGCCTTGGAACATGCCACGGTTCTCTTCCCGAAGATCATTCTGATTCTGAGCCCCACTAGAACCTTCACCTGTTCTTCTTCTAGCCATTGGAAACAATTACCTGCATAAAACATCAACTGTTACTCACTCCGAACACAACTACCCTCCTAGGTCATACTAGTCCACCTAGACTTATACTTAGAGCCAAACCATAGCTCTGATACCAACTGTCGCGACCCCGAACCCCGCGGCCCGAGATCGCGAGCTGGACGTCGACTTAAATAATAAACTCTAAAATAATGAAGATAAAAATTTCCTTTTATCCCAAAACGATAACACAAAGTTTTGAAATCCATTTGAACAACAAAGTAAAACTAGTATAAACTCATAAGTTTATACGCCAAAGTTATAAAATATACAAATCCTAATGACGTCAATATATGGTACAAATATCCCAAAAAGGTTACACATTTATATAATGTAAACCGACCAAAACAACTTGCCCCAAAAGCTCAACCCTCGCGACGTCCTGTCTCGTGATCAGCGAGCCTAATCCTTTCACCTGGGGGGGGGGGTTAGGGAAAAACAAAAACAAAAGAAAAGGGGGTGAGATAAATCTCAATAAGTTACTAATGCAACTACATGACATGTTATGATGCAATAAGCATAAACATAATAATATCACTCAGCACATAGCATTCATCATTTAACAGATAGAAGCGGAAATAAACACATAACAAAGGATATAGCCAAGGTTTTCCAAACTGATATAACCAAATAAAGGTCGCTGCGCAGCTTCAATAATCAACAAATCATCATCTTCATACTAGCATGAAAGCTGAAGAGAAATCCCCGGTACCGGAACCAATAACCAAGTAACATGCCACAAAGGGCGGAGCCATGCCACAAAGTCATGCTCCAAACGTCTCAACCATGGCCGATCTAGAAGAGGAAAATAAGGCCAAAACAATGGTCGATACCATAATGGACTTGACCGGTGCCATCACAATATCTCACATCGCCCGACACAACCACACATACCAGCTGGACTTTCAAATAAATGCTAAGTAATAAAATACTAGCACGATAAACAACTAATGATTCCAAAGTAGGGAACCAATCCAAATAAATTACCACAAAGGTAAACCAATCCAAACAACACGTCAAGGACGGACCACATTCCCAAATGATATTTAATCAAATTCCATAACATAATTATTCACAAAGAATCAATTCCAATTATAAATTGTTCCACGATGTTAACTTAAGTTAATTAGTGTAATGATACTTAAACTAGGGAAGTCATTTGGTTTAATCAAGTAAAAAGGGCAAAATTCCAAGCAGGCGGGCGGGCGGGCGCTCGGGCAGGGGCAGGCGGGCGCTCATTTTCCCAGAAGGTCTGGCCGCTGGAAAAGGGGGTGCAGGCGGGCGCCTGGCACCGCGCGGGGCGGGCGCTCGGTCTGGGTTCATGTCGGAAAACAGAGCTGAGTTCTAAAGAATTCTAACATTTCACCAATCCTCAAAATCAACACAACAAACAAGATCCCCAAGGTACCCAACAACATTTAACCAAAAGAGGACCTTAACAACACCATTTATCAACCAAAACCAAGAATCAAACCCAACATTCATAAAATCACCATTTTTTGACCAAAACTCAAATAAATTCCAAATAAATTCTAAACTCAACCAAACTTCAAATATAACAACTCAAGCATTATATAAGCATGATATGAACACTTTAGCATAAAATGGGGAAAAGCACTTACTTGAGATTTCCCAAAGATGATGGATTTCAAATATTTTTGGCTTCTTACGATCCTATCGACGATCTAAACAAGATTCATGTTATGAGAAATGAGAAATAATGAGAGGAAGAGGAAGAAAATGAGAGAGAAGGAAGAAGAAAACTTACCCTTTTTCTGACAATGGAGAGAGAGAGAAAGGAGTATGCTGAGAGTGAGGGAGAAGGGGAAGAGTAGGGAGAAGATGAGGAGTAGGGAGTGAGTAGTTAAAAATGATTTAAAGAACTTACACTTAGGCCCCCTCC
>JAOWBW010000415.1:0-43687 GCA_026119855.1 Campanula takesimana
TAGAGATAGAAGAGTATCAGAAGAGATTTAGTTACAAGGCCAAACAAGTCTTGAAATTAAGCGGTGTACTTTCTTTCCTTAAACTTTTGTGTTAGATTAAACAAAGTACATTATAAGGTAAAAAAAAATGAGTAAACGACCAAAATGAGTACTATACAAATACAACCAATTTGACCCGCGTACTATCTAAACTACCAAACTAACCTGCGTACTATACTTAAATTCACCAAATCAACCCAAATCATTAATGGATACTAACAAATGTTAGCAAACGTTAGTAAAAGGGGGTAAGTGTAAACTATTAAACACCGAACCCTAAAATATTTTCTAAAAAGTTGAAAGGGTCTTGTATCTAAACTATAATTTTACAAATAACCCCTCCCCCTCTTAACCTAGATCTATCAGCAAACCCAACAAAAGAAAACCATGCATCTTCTTCCACTTCACGCCCACCATTCAATACCCCCACCTTCATCGTCACTGCTGCGGTTCCTCCTCCCATCTCTCTTCAAACTATTTGTTTCTGTTCCTCCTTCTCATACTTTCAATTTCTCAAATATGTTTTCGCCTCTAAAGAGATCTGGGTTTCTATTTTCATTTTCATCTGTTTAGTTTTTTAGATCTAGTTTTGTAACACCCCGAATTTTCTTAATGTATCTTGAGCATTTAATGGCATTTAATATCCATAAATAACAATAATAAATACTTCAATTTAGGGTTCACAACAGCCCCTTATTAACCATAATTCAAAACAATAGCGGAAGCGTAACTTAAACATGTCTTGGTAGGCAACAACCTTAACCTTCAATGTACTTCAACTTACATCAAATAAATAAGCGTACTTAAAACTACTAAATCAAGAATCTTCAATCCACCGTCTTCCCACGGCTACTTTCCTTGTCTTGTCCTTCTACTTAAATCCTGAAAACAAAATTTATAGAGAAGGGATGAGCGAACGAATGCTCAGTAAGTTCATACGTGGCCTCTCCGGTTACTAAGGAGAGACGACCAGAACGAATACTTAGAATAACTTTTCAAAGATAGGTTCAGTTACTTTTGGATTCAAGGCTGCAGAACAATACAGTCTTATTACTTTTAAGATTTCACTTTCAAAGGATTATGGCACTACAATCCAAAGGGATTCATTCAAGTTTCCGTCAATTCCTTGGTAACGTACATTATAACCTCAATGCCAAAGGTACAATTTGTACACCTAGCTTCTTCAGCCAATAGTGTGGGTCGAAACATATATGGTATCCACACACATATGCTCGGGGTCTAGAATCATCCTTGTAATCAGACAATTCCTGAGAGAAGGCATGTGATCACTCATGCAATCCCTAGTTTAAGGACGAGTCTTTTCTAACTGGACTGTCCGTCAATGTCTTTTCTAACTGGACATTGGATGCCTTAACAAGTAAGTAGTTAACTTACAAGTTAAAATTAGAACATACCATGGTACAAGTATGTGATACAAGTTTCAAACTTCGATACTTAGTAGATCGATGGGGACATCACTAAGTATAGATTATTTCAAGGAACGTTAATAACGCAGAGTTCATTCAAATACTATCATGCCATACTGATAGCTGTCTTTAGAAAGAAATACCGAATTCCAATAAACAGGAGTTCAAATACTGTAAGGAACGTAATCCCTTACCTGAATTGCTTTTCCTCGCAATCTCCTCTCTGTGCAAATCTACAAGGCACGGAGTAATTTACTTTAGTACTCTCTACATTGTTAACTATTTCTACTTAGTTAACTGAGAGATGCGTTTTAACTTCTTTACTTCGTTACTTCTTTCTTTACGTTTAAGTTTCTGACTTTGATTTACTAGTCAGTCCTTTAACTTTGATATAATTGCAATTAAGTCCTCTAACTTTGGGTTAATTACAATTTGGTCCCTCAACTTTGGGTTAATTGCAAATTGGTCCTTCAACTTTGGATTAATTGCAATTTAGTCCTTTAACTTTAGTTCAATTACAATTTAGTCCTTCCACTTTGGATTAATTGTAGATTAGTCCTTCAACTTTAATTCAATTGCAATTTAGTCCTTCCACTTTGGATTAATTGCAGATTAGTCCTTCAACTTTCCTTTAATTACAGAAAGGTCCTTGGACTTTGGTTTTGTTCATAAGGTCCCCTAAGTTTCTCTTTTTAATCACTTAGGCCCCTCTAACTTCAAAGGTTTCCTTTTTATTCCTTAACTTTAATTCTTTTCAGTTTAGTCCTTTTCTGTTAGGAAACTAACTGAAATTTCTAATCTTTTTCTTTCTCGTTAACTTTTTAACTTTAAGGTCTTCCAAGTGTTTATTCTATTTTCCTCAAGTTACTTTTCTAACTTGTTAACAATCTTTTAACGATTTTTGTTTTCTTTCCATTAGAAACTTAACGGAAACACTAACTTTCCGTCCCAATTCTTAACATCTTCAATCAAGAATTAACACCCATAATTCCTCTATTGCCGAAACATGCATGATCCAAAATCCATTGATTTGATCAATTTTCTAGTTCTTTAAATTTTTCTAAATTCCCAAACATCAATATTATTCACAATACACTTAACAAGATCATTTAAAATCAACAAAATTTTTCAATGATCTAGGCCATTCGGCCGAAATGTCTTGGGGGAAATCCATATTTTTTCTTCTTTTGATAAACCCAATTCAACCTCAATGATTTATATGTTCAATTCCCAAACATTGCATAATATAAATCAATTAATTCAAGATTATAAAATCAATCTTAAAATAAACTAGTATCAAGATTACTATATTTATTTTTCATACTATTTAGATCAACTCCAAAATCCTTTAAAATTTTATCATAATTCACTAGCATGCAAAACCCTAAAATTTATATTCTTAATTCATGCATAACTTAGTTTTACTAATCCAAATCAACGAAACAAATTTTGGAGAGTAGGATTTAGCATTACCTTGAGAATGATCGGATTGTATCTTCGAAACAATGGCCGGAAAATTTCTCTCCTCCCTCCTAGGCTCGGCCGGCCGGCGGTGAAGAACTAGGGTTTTGTTTTTCTTTTTTTTTTTTTTTTTTTTTTGAGTTTATGATAATAATGAATTCCTAAGTTGACTAACTCATTAATTTATACTTGGGATTGATTTAATTGGGTTGGGTTTACTAATACAAATTTTGGGCCATCCAAATTTGGCCCACTTCTTTCAATTACTTTATAACTCTAATTATCATTTAATTATTTAAAACCGAAAATAAATAAAATAATAAAAAATTCCGGTTATTACATTCTTACCCCCTTAAAAGAAGTTTGTCCTCAAACTTTGACAATTCTTAATCCGAGAAGATGTCCGGGTACAATTCGCGCATTTCACTTTCTTGTTCCCATGTCGCTTCTCTTTCTGAGTGATTGCTCCATTGCACTTTTACATAGGGAACCGTACGCTTTCTTATGACCTCGTCTTTTCTGTCGACGATCTTGATTGGTCGTTCATCGTACGTCAAATCTGCCCGAACTCTTAACTGCTTGTATTCAATCACATGACTCGGATCATGAATATACTTCCTTAGCATGGAGACATGGAACACATTATGCACTCCAGCTAATACCGGCGGTAACGCCAATCGATAAGCCACTTCCCGATCTTATCAAGAATTTCGAACGGTCCCACATATCGTGGACTTAACTTTCCCTTAATCCCAAAACGCATAACTCCCTTCGTGGGTGATATCTTTAGGAATACTCGATCCCCTGGTTGAAATTCCAGTTCTCGCCTTCTATTGTCTGCGTAAGATTTCTGCCTACTTTGCGCAGTCTGTAGCCACTTCGAATCTGTTGTACTTATCCGCCGTGACTTGTACGAGTTCCGGTCCACTTAACTTCCTCTCACCGACTTCATCCCAACACGCCGGTGATCTACACTTCCTCCCATACAACGCTTCATATGGAGCCATCCCAATGCTTGCGTGAAAGCTGTTGTTGTATGCGAATTCTACTAACGGTAAGTGTTCGTCCCATGCGTTTGGCCAATCTAACGAAGTAGCCCTCAGCATGTCTTCCAACGTCTGGATAGTCCTTTCCGACTGCCCATCTGTCTGTGGGTGAAACGCCGTGCTCATGGTCAACTCTGTTCCCAATGCTTCTTGTAGGCTATTCCAGAACTTCGAAGTGAACCTAGCATCTCGATCAGACACAATTGTGACCGGGATTCCATGTAACCTTACTATCTCGTCGATGTACAACTTGGCCAACTTTTCCAACGAATCAGTCTTCTTGATTGCCAGAAAATGTGCTGACTTAGTCAATCGATCTACTATAACCCATATAGCATCATACTTCCCTACCGTCTTTGGCAACCCACTTACGAAATCCATAGCAATATTCTCCCACTTCCATTCGGGAATTGGTAATGACTGCAGTAACCCTGCTGGCTTCTGATGTTCACTCTTAACTTGTTGGCACGTCAGGCATCTATGCACATACTCTGCCACGTCATTCTTCATGTTATTCCACCAATATGCTTCCTTTAAATCTCTATACATTTTAGTACTTCCCGGATGTACAGAGAACTTCGAGCAATGAGCTTCTCTTAGTATCTCTCTCTTGATCTCATCATTGCTTGGCACCCACACTCTCTTTTGATATCTCAGAATTCCATCTTCACCCATATGAAGATCTTTTGCTTGCCCTTTCCCGATTAGAGCTTCTCTCTCCTCGTCTAATTCTTGTGCCTCTTTAATTCTGCCCAACAATGCAGGTTGTAACGTCAGTTGAGCCAAATACCCGTTTACTTTTACTATCAAGTTCATCTCCTTGACATCCTTCCATATGCTTACCCCCTTAGAGATCAACGTTGCCAACATTCCGTGATTCTTCCTACTCAAGGCATCTGCCACCTTGTTGGCTTTCCCAGGATGATACAATATTTCACAGTCGTAATCCTTGAGAAGTTCTAACCACCTCCGTTGTCTCATATTTAATTCCTTCTGCGTGAAGATGTATTTGAGGCTCTTATGATCCGTAAAAATCTGGCATTTCACGCCATACAGATAATGTCTCCAAATTTTCAATGCAAACACTACTGCTGCTAATTCCAGATCATGGGTCGGGTAATTCCTTTCATGCACTTTCAACTGCCTAGATGCATAAGCTATCACCTTCTCATTTTGCATCAGTACACAGCCTAGTCCTTTCAACGACGCATCACTGTAGATAACAAAACCTTCCGTCCCGTTGGTAGTGTTAATACTGGTGCAGATACCAGTCTATTCTTTAACTCTTGAAAACTTCGTTCACATTCTTCTGACCAAACAAACTTAGCTGCCTTCTGCGTCAGCTTCGTCAATGGTCCAGATAACTTCGAAAATCCCTCTACGAACCTTCTATAGTAACCAGCTAAACCCAAGAAACTTCTTATTTCGGTTACCGTAGTAGGCCTTTCCCAATCCATTATTGCTTCTACCTTTCGTTGGATCCACAGAAATTCCTTCTTTCGACACTACGTGCCCCAAAAATGCTACTTTCTCCAACCAGAATTCACATTTCTTAAATTTGCATACAATTTCTGTCTCCTCAAAATTTCTAGCACTATCCTCAAATGTTCAGCATGCTCCTCCTTTGTCTTCGAGTACACCAAAATATCATCAATGAATACTATCACACATTTGTCTAGTACTCTTGAAATATTCTATTCATCAACTCCATGAATGCGGCTGGTGCGTTCGTTAACCCAAATGGCATCACGACAAACTCATAATGTCCATACCTCGTCCTAAACGCTGTCTTCGCCACGTCCACATCCTTGACTCTCAGCTGATGGTATCCGGATCTAAGATCAATCTTTGAAAAGTAGCATGCTCCCCTCAATTGATCAAACAAGTCATCAATTCTCGGCAAGGGTATTGGTTCCTAACCGTCACTTTATTCAATTCTCTATAGTCAATACACAGTCTCATAGATCCATCTTTCTTCTTCACAAATAGTACCGGTGCACCCCATGGTGATACACTTGGCCTAATCAATCCCTTGTCTAACAATTCTTGTAACTGCTCCTTTAGTTCTTTCAACTCTGTTGGAGCCATCCTGTACGGTGCTCTCGAAATAGGTGTGGTTTCTGGTACTAAGTCAATGGAAAACTCTACTTCCCTCACTGGTGGTATACCAGGTAAATCCTCAGGAAATACGTCTTGAAATTCATTCACGACTTCAAGCGACTCTAACGTTACTCCTTTTCTTCTGTTTCACCTATGTGTGCCAGAAATCCTACACATCCTTTCCTCAACATTTTACGGGCCTTCATCACCGAGATTAAGCCTATCCTTTTCCTCGGCCTTGAACCCACAAATCTGTACTCTTTACCTTCCTCTCCTAGGAACGTCATTATTTTCTTTTGACAGTCCACTTTGGCTTGATGCAAAGCCAACCAATCCATTCCCAGGATTATGTCGAATTCTGACATGTCTAGTTCAATGAGGTCGATATTTACATTCGTGCCTCCTATCCCTAGAGTGCAGTTTCTATAACAGGTAGTAATGGGGATAGCGTCCTTAGTAGGAGTATCTATTACTAAAGGTATCTCTAAATTTTCTGGGTGTAGTTTTAACTTCTTTGCCACAACATTACTAACTACTGAATGAGTAGCGCCAGTATCTACTAACACATAAACATCACGGGAATTTAATTGTATCGTACCTGCCACAAGATCGGCATTAACTCCAGCTGCTTTGGCGGTCATGGTGTACACCCTGCCACGGCCTCCACCATTTCCTCCCCCGTTGTCTTTATTTCCCGCAGCCGGTTCATCCTTCTTAGGTTCTGGGCACTTCCACTTCGGATGTCCCACCTTCTTACAGTTGTGACACTGCCGTTCCTTATACCAGCAAACCTCTGACTTGTGCGCTCCATCACAAATAGTGCACTTATCATAACTGATGAAACCTTGGCCCTTGCCCTTGTTCCACTCACGCTTGTTGTCATTAAAGTTCCGACCATTCCCACCATGGCCGTTGTTGGAGTGTTTGTTCCCATGACTGCCCTTGTCTCGACTGTCATCCACTGCTTTCCTCTTATTATTGTTGTGGTCCTTACCACCCTTATTTCCTTCCGATCTTTCAGTCCCTGCCTTGCCTTTCTCTTCCCGTCGATTACGGTAGTTATCCGACTCCCGTTCTACTATCTTGGCCCTATCCAATACCGCTGAGTACGTAGGCAGAGCCAGCGGTGTGATTCGGTACCGAACTCTATCACTTAATCCCGCTTCAAACTTTCTTGCCTTCTGTTCTTCCGTATCGAAGAATCTTGGCGCAAATTCTAGTAAGTCAGTGAACTTCTCACCATACTCCGCTACAGTCATACTCCCTTGTACCAAAGTCAGGAATTCCGTTATCTTAGCATTCCTCGTGCTTGCGGGATAATACTTTTCGTTGAAAATAGCCTTAAATCTGGTCCAAGTAAAGGCTGCATCACCACGAGCCACAGCAGCTCGCTTTTCCGCTTCCCACCATGTCTGAGCCTTACCTTTCAACATAAAGGTCGCAAATACTACCTTCTGCTCCTCAGTACAGTTCAGAGTCTCGAATATTCTTTCAGTGCTCTTAATCCAGTCCTCAGGTTTCTCTTTAGCAGTGTCCGAGAATGAGTCCGGATTCCTCCTTTGAAATAGCTCCAACGGATCACGTAATGGAGCTTGTGGTGGTGGTTGAGCAATTCCAGCAACAGTTTGACCTATCCCAGCTACTGTCTGCGATAGTGTCTGCAAAGGTTTACCAGGGCCGGATCCAACTGTCCTCCCGCATTACCGGTGTTGTCATTTCCCTCACCGTTCCTGTTATTTCCGCTTCTGGTATTCATCTGCAGATTTACTTTTACTTTAGAACAGGTTCGTGCTCTAGCAATATTCATCACTACAAAATACGTGCAGTATTCATGGTATACTTAACTTATTCTTTTACTAACGGGTACTTGTTAGTTTTGAATCGTGTTCGTAGGTCTTTTGTACTAGACCATTATTCAGATGTGGTTAGTTTACTTAACCTTTCTTCTCCGGTTCAGGAGTTTTCATACTTCATAATTTACAACCGTTTTACTTGGTTGCTTATTATTCTTTACTTCACTAGTTTTTATTACTTAACTAGCTTTAACTTATTCCAATGGTCGTCTTACTTCGTACCATGGTTACGGAGATTATTTCAATCACTCCGATGCTTTCCCTTGTCTTTTCTCGACAAGTTAACTTTTGTTTACACAACAATAGTAAATTCAAAATTTTGGGTATTTAAATTAAATAATTAATTTTATTCAACTAAGGTGTGAGATTTAAACATCCCAAAATACACCCAAAATTCAACTTTGACATAAGAAAGTTTCTAACTATATTACTCCACTAATAAAGTAAAAGAATCTATTCTTATAACTATCTGTCATTAATTGCATCACTTCCCACAGTGTGCGTGTTCTGCTGCAAGTTGGTCATATTTCTCTTGCAATTCTAACTTCTCAGCCCAAATCTGATAGCCTGAAGTCCTAAGCTCTTCCTCATAAGCTTCTTGTTCATCTATCTTCTTTTTCAGTTCATTATTTTGTTCTATCTCATCCACCAGTTGTACACTGATTCGATTCCATTCGCGGTTAGCTCTAACCACATGGCTTTCTAGGCTTTGGACCTTCTTCAGCTGTACTGCTAACTTTCCTTCCACATACATTATATCCTCATCGCGTTCTCTGATGACATTCTGTAGACTGCCAACTCCTCGAGTCTCCTTCCTAAGCTCTCTTTTAGCTGAGCGAGTTCCTTAGTTAGCTGCTTAATAATCTCTTCTTTAGCTTCTATTTCTTCCCTTAGAGTAGCACTGTACCTTACTGACTTCATGGGTCTCCTCGGCATGATCCTACACACACCAATAGTAAACTTAATTAGTACATAACCCCAAGATTCCATTATAACATATTAATAGAATGCAAATAGACATACAATGAAGAGATTCCTATTTCCCCAAGTATATTCATACTTTATGTACACTCTTAGTATCATTCCTAGAGTTAGACTTTATCACTTGAACTTCCTCAAGTAAGATCTTATTTAAGTCAAGTACTAAGTTCTCCCATTAGTCCTAACTTTCAGTTTTCTCCCATAAGACCTAAAGCCATTGCTCTGATACCAACTGTAACACCCCGAATTTTCTTAATGTATCTTGAGCATTTAATGGCATTTAATATCAATAAATAACAATAATAAATACTTCAATTTAGGGTTCACAACAGCCCCTTAATTAACCATAAATTCAAAACAATAGCGGAAGCGTAACTTAAACATGTCTTGGTAGGCAACAACCTTAACCTTCAATGTACTTCAACTTACATCAAATAAATAAGCGTACTTAAAACTACTAAATTAAGAATCTTCAATCCACCGTCTTCCCACGGCTACTTTCCTTGTCTTGTCCTTCTACTTAAATCCTGAAAACAAAATTTATAGAGAAGGGATGAGCGAACGAATGCTCAGTAAGTTCATACGTGGCCTCTCCGGTTACTAAGGAGAGACGACCAGAACGAATACTTAGAATAACTTTTCAAAGATAGGTTCAGTTACTTTTGGATTCAAGGCTGCAGAACAATACAGTCTTATTACTTTTAAGATTTCACTTTCAAAGGATTATGGCACTACAATCCAAAGGGATTCATTCAAGTTTCCGTCAATTCCTTGGTAACGTACATTATAACCTCAATGCCAAAGGTACAATTTGTACACCTAGCTTCTTCAGCCAATAGTGTGGGTCGAAACATATATGGTATCCACACACATATGCTCGGGGTCTAGAATCATCCTTGTAATCAGACAATTCCTGAGAGAAGGCATGTGATCACTCATGCAATCCCTAGTTTAAGGACGAGTCTTTTCTAACTGGACTGTCCGTCAATGTCTTTTCTAACTGGACATTGGATGCCTTAACAAGTAAGTAGTTAACTTACAAGTTAAAATTAGAACATACCATGGTACAAGTATGTGATACAAGTTTCAAACTTCGATACTTAGTAGATCGATGGGGACATCACTAAGTATAGATTATTTCAAGGAACGTTTAATAACGCAGAGTTCATTCAAATACTATCATGCCATACTGATAGCTGTCTTTAGAAAGAAATACCGAATTCCAATAAACAGGAGTTCAAATACTGTAAGGAACGTAATCCCTTACCTGAATTGCTTTTCCTCGCAATCTCCCCTCTGTGCAAATCTACAAGGCACGGAGTAATTTACTTTAGTACTCTCTACATTGTTAACTATTTCTTCTTAGTTAACTGAGAGATGCAGTTTAACTTCTTTACTTCGTTACTTCTTTCTTTACGTTTAAGTTTCTGACTTTGATTTACTAGTCAGTCCTTTAACTTTATATAATTGCAATTAAGTCCTCTAACTTTGGGTTAATTACAATTTGGTCCCTCAACTTTGGGTTAATTGCAAATTGGTCCTTCAACTTTGGATTAATTGCAATTTAGTCCTTCAACTTTAGTTCAATTACAATTTAGTCCTTCAACTTTGGATTAATTGTAATTAGTCCTTCAACTTTAATTCAATTGCAATTTAGTCCTTCCACTTTGGATTAATTGCAGATTAGTCCTTCAACTTTCCTTTAATTACAGAAAGGTCCTTGGACTTTGGTTTTTGTTCATAAGGTCCCCTAAGTTTCTCTTTTCAATCACTTAGGCCCTTCTAACTTCAAAGGTTTCCTTTTATTCCTTATAACTTTAATTCTTTTCAGTTTAGTCCTTTTCTGTTAGGAAACTAACTGAAATTTCTAATCTTTTTCTTTCTCGTTAACTTTTTAACTTTGAAGGTCTTCCAAGTTTATTCTATTTCCTCAAGTTACTTTTCTAACTTGTTAACAATTCTTTTAACGATTTTGTTTTCTTTCCATTAGAAACTTAACGGAAACACTAACTTTCCGTCCCAATTCTTAACATTTCAATCAAGAATCAACACCCATAATATAACCAAAGCCGAATCATACTCATTATCATGATTTGATCAATTTTCTAATTCTTACAATTTTTCTAAGTTCCCAAACATCAATCTTTATTCATAATCAATAACACAATTCATTAAAATCAACAAAGCAATTTTTCAATGATCTAGGCCATTCGGCCGAAACATATTCAAGGGAAATCCATAATTTTTCTTCTTTTGATAAACCCAATTCAACCTCAATGATTTATATGTTCAATTCCCAAGTCATGCATAATATAAATCAATTCAATTCAAGATTATAAATCAATCTTAAAATAAACTAGTATCAAGATTACTACTTTTGTTTTTCATAGCATTTAGATCACTCCATTAACCTTTAAAATTTTGATCATAAATCACTAGCATGCAAAACCCTAAACTTGTATTCTTAACATGCATAACTTATGTTTTAAACATCCAAATCAATGAAATAAATTTTGGAGAGTAGGATTTATATTACCTTGAGAAGATCGGATGTATCTTCAAAACAATGGCCGGAAATTTCTTCTTCCCCCTCCCCAGGATCGGCCGGCGGCTTCTTGAAGAACTAGGGTTTGTTTTTCTTTTTTTTTTTTTTTTTTTTTTTTTTGAGTTTATGATATAATGAATTTCCTAAGTTGACTAACTCATTTATTTATACCTTGGGTTGATTCCTATTGGGTTGGGTTTACTAATACAAATTTTGGCCCATCTAATTATTTGGCCCACTTCTTTCAATTACTTTATATCTTCTAATTATGTTTAATTAACTTTGTAAAACCGAAAAATAAAATAAAAAAATTAAAAAAAATCCGGTTATTACATTCTTACCCCCTTAAAAGAAGTTTGTCCTCAAACTTTGACAATTCTTAATCCGAGAAGATGTCCGGGTACAATTCGCGCATTTCACTTTCTTGTTCCCATGTCGCTTCTCTTTCTGAGTGATTGCTCCATTGCACTTTTACATAGGGAACCGTACGCTTTCTTATGACCTCGTCTTTTCTGTCGACGATCTTGATTGGTCGTTCATCGTACGTCAAATCTGCCCGAACTCTTAACTGCTTGTATTCAATCACATGACTCGGATCATGAATATACTTCCTTAGCATGGAGACATGGAACACATTATGCACTCCAGCTAATACCGGCGGTAACGCCAATCGATAAGCCACTTCTCCGATCTTATCAAGAATTTCGAACGGTCCCACATATCGTGGACTTAACTTTCCCTTAATCCCAAAACGCATAACTCCCTTCGTAGGCGATATCTTTAGGAATACTCGATCCCCTGGCTGAAATTCCAGTTCTCGCCTTCTGTTGTCTGCGTAAGATTTCTGCCTACTTTGCGCAGTCTGTAGCCACTTCCGGATCTGTTGTACTTTATCTGCCGTGACTTGTACGAGCTCCGGTCCACTTAACTTCCTTTCACCGACTTCGTCCCAACACGCCGGTGATCTACACTTTCTCCCATACAACGCTTCATATGGAGCCATCCCAATGCTTGCGTGAAAGCTGTTGTTGTATGCGAATTCTACTAATGGTAAGTGTTCGTCCCATGCGTTTGGCCAATCTAACGAAGTAGCCCTCAGCATGTCTTCCAACGTCTGGATAGTCCTTTCCGACTGCCCATCTGTCTGTGGGTGAAACGCCGTGCTCATGGTCAACTCTGTTCCCAATGCTTCTTGTAGGCTATTCCAGAACTTCGAAGTGAACCTAGCATCTCGATCAGACACAATTGTGACCGGGATTCCATGTAACCTTACTATCTCGTCGATGTACAACTTGGCCAACTTTTCCAACGAATCAGTCTTCTTGATTGCCAGAAAATGTGCTGACTTAGTCAATCGATCTACTATAACCCATATAGCATCATACTTCCCTACCGTCTTTGGCAACCCACTTACGAAATCCATAGCAATATTCTCCCACTTCCATTCGGGAATTGGTAATGACTGCAGTAACCCTGCTGGCTTCTGATGTTCACTCTTAACTTGTTGGCACGTCAGGCATCTATGCACATACTCTGCCACGTCATTCTTCATGTTATTCCACCAATATGCTTCCTTTAAATCTCTATACATTTTAGTACTTCCCGGATGTACAGAGAACTTCGAGCAATGAGCTTCTCTTAGTATCTCTCTCTTGATCTCATCATTGCTTGGCACCCACACTCTCTTTTGATATCTCAGAATTCCATCTTCACCCATATGAAGATCTTTTGCTTGCCCTTTCCCGATTAGAGCTTCTCTCTCCTCGTCTAATTCTTGTGCCTCTTTAATTCTGCCCAACAATGCAGGTTGTAACGTCAGTTGAGCCAAATACCCGTTTACTTTTACTATCAAGTTCATCTCCTTGACATCCTTCCATATGCTTACCCCCTTAGAGATCAACGTTGCCAACATTCCGTGATTCTTCCTACTCAAGGCATCTGCCACCTTGTTGGCTTTCCCAGGATGATACAATATTTCACAGTCGTAATCCTTGAGAAGTTCTAACCACCTCCGTTGTCTCATATTCAATTCCTTCTGCGTGAAGATGTATTTGAGGCTCTTATGATCCGTAAAAATCTGGCATTTCACGCCATACAGATAATGTCTCCAAATTTTCAATGCAAACACTACTGCTGCTAACTCCAGATCATGGGTCGGGTAGTTCCTTTCATGCACTTTCAACTGCCTAGATGCATAAGCTATCACCTTCCCATTTTGCATCAGTACACAGCCTAGTCCTTTCAACGACGCATCACTGTAGATAACAAAACCTTCCGTCCCCGTTGGTAGTGTTAATACTGGTGCAGATACCAGTCTATTCTTTAACTCTTGGAAACTTCGTTCACATTCCTCTGACCAAACAAACTTAGCTGCCTTCTGCGTCAGCTTCGTCAATGGTCCAGATAACTTCGAAAATCCCTCTACGAACCTTCTATAGTAACCAGCTAAACCTAAGAAACTTCTTATTTCGGTTACCGTCGTAGGCCTTTCCCAATCCATTATTGCTTCTACCTTTGTTGGATCCACAGAAATTCCTTCTTTCGACACTACGTGCCCCAAAAATGCTACTTTCTCCAACCAGAATTCACATTTCTTAAATTTTGCATACAATTTCTGTCTCCTCAAAATTTCTAGTACTATCCTCAAATGTTCAGCATGCTCCTCCTTTGTCTTCGAGTACACCAAAATATCATCAATGAATACTATCACGCATTTGTCTAGGTACTCTTGAAATATTCTATTCATCAACTCCATGAATGCGGCTGGTGCGTTCGTTAATCCAAATGGCATCACGACAAACTCATAATGTCCATACCTCGTCCTAAACGCTGTCTTCGCCACGTCCACATCCTTGACTCTCAGCTGATGGTATCCGGATCTAAGATCAATCTTCGAAAAGTAGCATGCTCCCCTCAATTGATCAAACAAGTCATCAATTCTCGGCAACGGGTATTGATTCCTAACCGTTACCTTATTCAATTCTCTATAGTCAATACACAGTCTCATAGACCCGTCTTTCTTCTTCACAAATAGTACCGGTGCACCCCATGGTGATACACTTGGCCTAATCAATCCCTTGTCCAACAATTCTTGTAACTGCTCCTTTAGTTCTTTCAACTCTGTTGGAGCCATCCTATACGGTGCTCTCGATATAGGTGTGGTTTCTGGTACTAAATCAATGGAAAACTCTACCTCCCTCACTGGTGGTATACCAGGTAAATCCTCAGGAAATACGTCTTGAAATTATTCACGACTTCAAGCGACTCTAACGTTACTCCTTTTTCTTCTGTTTCACCTATGTGTGCCAGAAATCCTACACATCCTTTCCTCAACATTTTACGGGCCTTCATCACCGAGATTAAGCCTATCCTTTTCCTCGGCCTTGAACCCACAAATCTGTACTCTTTACCTTCCTCTCCTAGGAACGTCATTATTTTCTTTTGACAGTCCACTTTGGCTTGATGCAAAGCCAACCAATCCATTCCCAGGATTATGTCGAATTCTGACATGTCTAGTTCAATGAGGTCGATATTTACATTCGTGCCTCCTATCCCTAGAGTGCAGTTTCTATAACAGGTAGTAATGGGGATAGCGTCCTTAGTAGGAGTATCTATTACTAAAGGTATCTCTAAATTTTCTGGGTGTAGTTTTAACTTCTTTGCCACAACATTACTAACTACTGAATGAGTAGCGCCAGTATCTACTAACACATAAACATCACGGGAATTTAATTGTATCGTACCTGCCACAAGATCGGCATTAACTCCAGCTGCTTTGGCGGTCATGGTGTACACCCTGCCACGGCCTCCACCATTTCCTCCCCCGTTGTCTTTATTTCCCGCAGCCGGTTCATCCTTCTTAGGTTCTGGGCACTTCCACTTCGGATGTCCCACCTTCTTACAGTTGTGACACTGCCGTTCCTTATACCAGCAAACCTCTGACTTGTGCGCTCCATCACAAATAGTGCACTTATCATAACTGATGAAACCTTGGCCCTTGCCCTTGTTCCACTCACGCTTGTTGTCATTAAAGTTCCGACCATTCCCACCATGGCCGTTGTTGGAGTGTTTGTTCCCATGACTGCCCTTGTCTCGACTGTCATCCACTGCTTTCCTCTTATTATTGTTGTGGTCCTTACCACCCTTATTTCCTTCCGATCTTTCAGTCCCTGCCTTGCCTTTCTCTTCCCGTCGATTACGGTAGTTATCCGACTCCCGTTCTACTATCTTGGCCCTATCCAATACCGCTGAGTACGTAGGCAGAGCCAGCGGTGTGATTCGGTACCGAACTCTATCACTTAATCCCGCTTCAAACTTTCTTGCCTTCTGTTCTTCCGTATCGAAGAATCTTGGCGCAAATTCTAGTAAGTCAGTGAACTTCTCACCATACTCCGCTACAGTCATACTCCCTTGTACCAAAGTCAGGAATTCCGTTATCTTAGCATTCCTCGTGCTTGCGGGATAATACTTTTCGTTGAAAATAGCCTTAAATCTGGTCCAAGTAAAGGCTGCATCACCACGAGCCACAGCAGCTCGCTTTTCCGCTTCCCACCATGTCTGAGCCTTACCTTTCAACATAAAGGTCGCAAATACTACCTTCTGCTCCTCAGTACAGTTCAGAGTCTCGAATATTCTTTCAGTGCTCTTAATCCAGTCCTCAGGTTTCTCTTTAGCAGTGTCCGAGAATGAGTCCGGATTCCTCCTTTGAAATAGCTCCAACGGATCACGTAATGGAGCTTGTGGTGGTGGTTGAGCAATTCCAGCAACAGTTTGACCTATCCCAGCTACTGTCTGCGATAGTGTCTGCAACAGGTTTACCAGGGCCGGATCCAACTGTCCTCCCGCATTACCGGTGTTGTCATTTCCCTCACCGTTCCTGTTACTTCCGCTTCTGGTATTCATCTGTAGATTTACTTTTACTTTAGAACAGGTTCGTGCTCTAGCAATATTCATCATTACAAAATACGTGCAGTATTCATGGTATACTTAACTTATTCTTTTACTAACGGGTACTTGTTAGTTTTGAATCGTGTTCGTAGGTCTTTTGTACTAGACCATTATTCAGATGTGGTTAGTTTACTTAACCTTTCTTCTCCGGTTCAGGAGTTTTCATACTTCATAATTTACAACCGTTTTACTTGGTTGCTTAATATTCTTTACTTCACTAGTTTTCATTACTTAACTAGCTTTAACTTATTCCAATGGTCGTCTTACTTCGTACCATGGTTACGGAGATTATTTCAATCACTCCGAGGCTTTCCCTTGTCTTTTCTCGACAAGTTAACTTTTGTTTACACAACAATAGTAAATTCAAAATTTTGGGTATTTAAATTAAATAATTAATTTTATTCAACTAAGGTGTGAGATTTAAACATCCCAAAATACACCCAAAATTCAACTTTGACATAAGAAAGTTTCTAACTATATTACTCCACTAATAATAAAGTAAAAGAATCTATTCTTATAACTATCTGTCATTAATTGCATCACTTCCCACAGTGTGCGTGTTCTGCTGCAAGTTGGTCATATTTCTCTTGCAATTCTAACTTCTCAGCCCAAATCTGATAGCCTGAAGTCCTAAGCCTTCCTCATAAGCTTCTTGCTCATCTATCTTCCTTTTCAGTTCATTGTTTTGTTCTATCTCCTCCACCAGTTGTACACTGATTCGATTCCATTCGCGGTTAGCTCTAACCACATGGCTTTCTAGGCTTTGGACCTTCTTCAGCTGTACTGCTAACTTTCCTTCCACATACATTATATCCTCATCGCGTTCTCTGATGACATTCTGTAGACTGCCAACTCCTCGAGTCTCCTTCCTAAGCTCTCTTTTAGCTGAGCGGAGTTCCTTAGTTAGCTGCTTAATAATCTCTTCTTTAGCTTCTATTTCTTCCCTTAGAGTAGCACTATACCTTACTGACTTCATGGGTCTCCTCGGCATGATCCTACACACACCAATTGTAACTTAATTAGTACATAACCCCAAGATTCCATTATAACACATTAATAGAATGCAAATAGACATATAATGAAGAGATTCCTATTTCCCCAAGTATATTCATACTTTATGTACACTCTTAGTATCATTCCTAGAGTTATACTTTATCACTTGAACTTCCTCAAGTAAGAACTTATTTAAGTCAAGTACTAAGTTCTCCCATTAGTCCTAACTTTCAGTTTTCTCCCATAAGACCTAAAGCCATTGCTCTGATACCAACTGTAACACCCCGAATTTTCTTAATGTATCTTGAGCATTTAATGGCATTTAATATCAATAAATAACAATAATAAATACTTCAATTTAGGGTTCACAACAGCCCCTTAATTAACCATAAATTCAAAACAATAGCGGAAGCGTAACTTAAACATGTCTTGGTAGGCAACAACCTTAACCTTCAATGTACTTCAACTTACATCAAATAAATAAGCGTACTTAAAACTACTAAATTAAGAATCTTCAATCCACCGTCTTCCCACGGCTACTTTCCTTGTCTTGTCCTTCTACTTAAATCCTGAAAACAAAATTTATAGAGAAGGGATGAGCGAACGAATGCTCAGTAAGTTCATACGTGGCCTCTCCGGTTACTAAGGAGAGACGACCATAACGAATACTTAGAATAACTTTTCAAAGATAGGTTCAGTTACTTTTGGATTCAAGGCTGCAGAACAATACAGTCTTATTACTTTTAAGATTTCACTTTCAAAGGATTATGGCACTACAATCCAAAGGGATTCATTCAAGTTTCCGTCAATTCCTTGGTAACGTACATTATAACCTCAATGCCAAAGGTACAATTTGTACACCTAGCTTCTTCAGCCAATAGTGTGGGTCGAAACATATATGGTATCCACACACATATGCTCGGGGTCTAGAATCATCCTTGTAATCAGACAATTCCTGAGAGAAGGCATGTGATCACTCATGCAATCCCTAGTTTAAGGACGAGTCTTTTCTAACTGGACTGTCCGTCAATGTCTTTTCTAACTGGACATTGGATGCCTTAACAAGTAAGTAGTTAACTTACAAGTTAAAATTAGAACATACCATGGTACAAGTATGTGATACAAGTTTCAAACTTCGATACTTAGTAGATCGATGGGGACATCACTAAGTATAGATTATTTCAAGGAACGTTTAATAACGCAGAGTTCATTCAAATACTATCATGCCATACTGATAGCTGTCTTTAGAAAGAAATACCGAATTCCAATAAACAGGAGTTCAAATACTGTAAGGAACGTAATCCCTTACCTGAATTGCTTTTTCCTCGCAATCTCCCCTCTGTGCAAATCTACAAGGCACGGAGTAATTTACTTTAGTACTCTCTACATTGTTAACTATTTCTTCTTAGTTAACTGAGAGATGCAGTTTAACTTCTTTACTTCGTTACTTCTTTCTTTACGTTTAAGTTTCTGACTTTAATTTACTAGTCAGTCCTTTAACTTTATGTAATTTCAACTAAGTCCTCTAACTTTGGGTTAATTACAATTTGGTCCCTCAACTTTGGGTTAATTGCAAATTGGTCCTTCAACTTTGGATTAATTGCAAATTAGTCCTTCAACTTTCCTTTAATTACAATTTAGTCCTTCAACTTTGGATTAATTGTAAATTAGTCCTTCAATTTTAATTCAATTGCAATTTAGTCCTTCCACTTTGGATTAATTGCAGATTAGTCCTTCAACTTTCCTTTAATTACAGAAAGGTCCTTGGACTTTGGTTTTTGTTCATAAGGTCCCCTAAGTTTCTCTTTTCAATCACTTAGGCCCTTCTAACTTCAAAGGTTTCCTTTTATTCCTTATAACTTTAATTCTTTTCAGTTTAGTCCTTTTCTGTTAGGAAACTAACTGAAATTTCTAATCTTTTTCTTTCTCGTTAACTTTTTAATTTTGAAGGTCTTCCAAGGGTTTATTCTATTTCCTCAAGTTACTTTTCTAACTTGTTAATAATTCTTCTAACGATTTTGCTTTCTTTCCATTAGAAACTTAACGAAAACACTAACTTTCCGTCTCAATTCTTAACCTTTTCAATCAAGAATCAACACCCACTTGATATAACCAAAGCCGAATCATACTCATTATGGTTCATCGATTTTTGATCAACTTTTCTAATTCTTACAATTTTTCTAAGTTCCCAAACATCAATCTTTATTCATAATCAATAACACAATTCATTAAAATCAACAAAGCAATTTTTCAATTGATCTAGGCCATTCGGCCGAAACATATTCAAGGGAAATCCATAATTTTTCTTCTTTTGATAAACCCAATTCAACCTCAATGATTTATGTGTTCAATCCCAAGTCATGGTATAATATAAATCAATTCAATCCATGATTATATAATCAATCAAAAAGAAAAAAAAAACGAATTTAACTAGTATCAAGATTACTACTTTTGTTTTCTCCATAGCATCTAGATCACTCCATTAACCTTTAAAATTTTGATCATAAATCCTTAGCATACAAACCCTAACACTTGTATTCTTAAAACATGCATAACTTATGTTTTAAACATCCAAATCCAATGAAATAAATTTTAGGATGTGAGTTTCGATATTACCTTGAGTTAGAACGGATTAATCTTCAAGAACAATGGCTGAAATTTTTCTTCTTCCCCCTCCCCAGGATCGGCCGGCGGCTTCTTGAAGAACTAGGGTTTTGTTTTTTTTTTTTTTTTTTTTTTTTTTTTTTTTTTGAGTTTATGATTATAATGAATTTCCTAAGTTGACTAACTCATTTATTTATACCTTGGGTTGATTCCTATTTGGGTTGGGTTTACTAATACAAATTTTGGCCCATCTAATTATTTGGCCCACTTCTTTCAATTACTTTATATCTTCTAATTATTGTTTAATTAACTTTGTAAAACCGAAAAATAAAATAAAAAAATTAAAAAAAATCCGGCTATTACAGTATTGGTGTTTTTAATTAGAGTGTGCCGGGTCCACTATCGATGTAGCCAATAAAATATCGCCACCACATCTTGTATCCTTCATTTTGTAACATTTTTTTGTAAGCCTAGCATTGCCCTTTTTCTAATATGCATTATAACTCCTATCATCATCACAACCACCAACACTAGCATCATCATCACAGCCACCCCCACCACCATCATCATCGTAACACCACTGCTATAGTTATCTCACCGTCCACCACCACCACCACCACCTCCACCACCACCACCACCACAATCACATTCATCATCCTCCATCCATAATCACACTACAATCACAATTAGTCTCACGAATGAAAAAAAACAGAAAAACAATGGCACGGCTACCATAATCACCAACGTACATAACAACAACAACCAAAATCCAAAACAATATGGAGATTCACAACACAATACCCTCGAAACATAAAAAAATGATCAGTTAACAAAAAAAAATAAAAATCGAGAGCCCAAAGTCATTTCCAAGCCAAAAACATCCATTTGACTTTTCAGCAAGAATAATTATCTAAGACTCAAAGATTGGATTTTTTCGTAGTACTGTCCCAGAATAAATGTAGCTTTGACCAATTTTTAATGGAAAATTGTTTATCTTCATTGAAATTCAAAAATAGCTATGAAGTGTTTCTATTGATGTACTATCAATAACCGTTTTCAAAATGTTATAAAATGCTCAAATTTTCTTAAATTTTTGGTTAAAGTTCCAACTTAGTTAACCACATATAATATTTATTTCGGGACAGATGGAGTAACATACCAAAAATAAAATAAAAAATATAGCCATTTATTTTAGGAGAGTACATAAGACCTGCACGGAATGTAGTGACATCTGAAATCAAATGCAATAAATCCTTTTTCATATTAATTGTAAGATGTTTATTCATACACAGTTTCTTTTATATATATAGATTTCTTTTTTTACTTTTAGACTTTATCTATATATAAATCTATACATAAATAAAGGTGGACCCCTTTTTAAAACAGTTTCCCGCTCAAACACTCCTCTCTATAAATAGAAACTTGGAAAACATGTTATACAGCCGTTTTATTTGGTAAATGACGCGAGATTTGAGGATGATCTTTTCACATTTAACGTAATATATTATCGCTTAGAGTTTCTAATTCAACTTAAGTAATTAATGTTAGAGATTATGCCCTAGGCCCTTGAGAAAGGCCTTACGTTGTGTCATGTTCTCATTGTTATGGAGATAACAACCTTGGATTTTTATATATTTTGCATGTTTATTATAATAATCTCCGTCCCTAGTACTTATGAAGAACTAGTATAAGTTTAATTGATGATCATGTGTATGTGATACAAATTAAACTTATGGATACTTGTTGGTGAACAATGTACTGGACATGACCCGTTATGAGATTTATGTCATGGTCAATGTCATAATTAAATCTCATATAGTTATATCATTTGATATCCTTAGACCTGATAAGTCAAGATGTGATTTACGTTATGTCATGTTCCACATGATTGTCATGTTCCACATGATGAACATTATGTTTGACATAGTCAAGCGCTACCGTTAACCAAGTAGTTATAAAGGCTATGATTGACATAATCAGAATCTTGTTGGGAAGAATGATAAGTCAAGATGTGATTTGTCCCTCCCTAGATAGAGATATCTGCTTAGGCCACTCGAAAAGTGAGATTGGTGAAATTCGTGGCCACGCTCAAATGAATCAGCATGAACTCCTCCTGAGATAGAAAACTCCTTAGCAGCAACTTCATCAGCAAGTTGAGTGTCTGAAGTTTTCTCAACAGATGCAAGTTGGTCTTCTCCTCCTGAACTGCTGATCAGAGGTTGAGTGTCAATAGTTTTCTCAACTTGATCTACTTCTGGTTCTTTCTCAGCAACAATATCAGCAGCATCAGATTGTCCTCCTCCTAAGCTATGCTCAGGGCTATCGCTGATCAGCACTGAATCTGCAAAGGCATCAGCAGATGACATACCAGCAGATGGACTGGAATGTTTTCCCTTAAAAATTATACTGATAGGCATCTTGTCTTCATCAGCAGACTCAGAAGTGGAATGAGTCATATCAGTAGACTTATGAACACAAATAAAGTCTTCAACATCAATATAGTTGCTGATGGACTGAGCTAGGGTGGCTGCTGGTTGCTCAGTAGCTTGCCGTCTGATAAATGCCTCGGAGTCGTCTATCAGATCAATAGTCATCTTCTTGATATTCTTGAAAAATTGGATAGTAAGAGGACCACCAGCAAGAGTTTCTCCATCATTGTACGGCATGTGATCATCATCATTCTCAGGTCTTCCCAGCTGATAAGGATCTAGCTCATGGAAGTTAAAAAAGCTGTTTGAAGACCGTTGCATAGGCAATCCATACGTGCTGAATATACCTTTCTGAAGTGGAATTCTTCTCCTCAAATCAGTCTCAATTAATCTTTTCTTTTCAGCAACTTCATCAATGACGTCTTCTTCAGACATGTCAACTTCGATGGAAATAGAGGGAGCAGCAGTAAGGGTTGCACCGGCAAGAAGAGGTGGAGAAAACCTTATCTGCTTTGCTCTAGGATCGGTAGCAGGAATCTTTGATGATGGAATTTGAACTGCAGCTGCTGGCTTAGCCTTTTTGACTGCTGGTTGCTCATCGGCAGAGACAACCTTAGGCTTCTTCACTTGTTCCTTTTCTGCAGCTTTAATCAGCCTTCTCTTTCTTGGAGCAGCAGGAGTGGACTCGGTAAGAATCCTATCGGTAGATGGAGCTGGTGTAGAAACGGCAGCAGGTGCATCGGAAACTACTGTAGCAACTCGTTTTGCTCTTTTCTTCTTAGGAGTCCCTTCAGTAGGAGCAACTGGAGCAATGCCAGTAGATGCTTGCTTAGAAATTCTCTTCCAATCTAATACTTTGAAAGACTTGAGTTTATTGAAGGAGAAGCTGTCAGGGGAAGGTGAGGCATTGACAATGGCAAAGTTATTTCTCAAAATCATGCTAATCAGCAGATAATGGCATCCTTTTCCAGGGTGAGCTTTGTTATTCTTCCTGTCCTTAGCTCACTTGACATCAACAACAACAATGATTCTAAAAAGAAAGGCACACCAGTTGAATCTAGTCTGCAACACAATGGCGGCCATGGCTTCGAACTGGACATCGGTACATGGCTGTGAGATCCAGATCGGCAAATCAAGCAATGATCTACAATTTCTGCTAAGGCATAGAATCTTCTTCGATAATGAGCCTTCAAATGATTATCTCCTCTCTATCTAGGACCGGCTTCCCTCATTAGGGTCCATGCCTTGTCTAATAACTTGTCATCAGTAATAGCAGATAGGCCCACTTTCCCAAGTAAAGGGAATACTTCTGAAATAGATGAAGGAGTAACAGAAATAGGAACGCCGGCAACAGAAGAGTTGATTGAAGCGAAGACGGAGGGGTCGTTCCGAGCATAGATGGCCGCAGCATTTGTGAAGAATTCTTGGACTTGCTCTAAAAACACAAACTCGACACTAGCTGGGGAGAGGAACGATTCAAGCAAATATCCATTAAACAATTTCTTCAAGAAATCTCCGTATGTTGGGTCGTCGAAGAAGGTGGAGTCAATGTAACCTCCATAGATATCTTTTTCGCTGCTAGACATTTTCTGCAAAAACACTCAAGAAATCTCACAAGTTAAAATCAGTTAATTCAAAATAGAAATTTGAAATAAGCACATGTAAATATCATCAATTATTACCAAATTAAGAGATGAAGGAATCTGTAGAGTAGAAGAAGATGGATGTTTATAACTGATAGTGAGAGAGAGTTCAAGAGATAAAGAGCGAAAAGAGATGAAAGAGTTTAAGTATGGCTATTTATATGTTATGGAAGAAAGAGAGAGAGAGAATAAGAAGGGTTTGCATGGGAGAAAGAGAAATAATGAGGAGTTTAACTGTAGAGCGAATATATCAGAGAACGTGCGCACACAATGAATTTAATGCGCGAACCGGATGGTTGAATATAGACGGTTAAACCCGGAGAGAGAAGGGGTATAAACGGCAACAATAATTTGGAAATATTAAAAGTTACCTTCTGATTTACCATAAAGATAAATCTTGACACGATTTAGGTAAGGCAGTGCACACACGTGTTAGAGAGGTGGTGTGACCGATTGTTCCTTTAATTTGACTTTGCCTACATTATGTGTCAGAGAATCCTTATCCGTTCAGAGAAGATCTACCAATAAGAGATTTTCGTGCTGATTTTTGAATTTGAAAATCGGCAAGACATTTCGGTCGGCAAGGTTTTTACACATTGCTGATGAGATCGGCAGACTAACACAAGGTAGAAAAGTTAGCACAATTTTAACCATAATAATCAAGCATACCTAGTTCACCTCTGAGGAATTCAAATACTTTCTGATCTAAGGGCTTTGTCAGTATGTCTGCTCTTTGGAAATCGGTATGAGCTTTGAGCAGCACAACGTTGCCTTTTTCTACATGTTCCTTGAGAAAGTGATACTTGATATCTATGTGCTTGGTTTTGGAGTGCATGACCAGATTGTTTGAAACTGAGATAGTCGATTGATTGTCACAATAGATGGGACAAACTTGAGTTGGAATTGCATAGTCAACCAGCTGCTGCTTCATCCATAAGATTTGTGAACAGTAACTGCCGGCAGCTATGTACTCAGCCTCGGTAGTAGAAGTGGAAATTGATACTTGCTTTTTACAGGACTAAGACACCAACCGATCACCAAGAAACTGGCAAGTTCCACTAGTACTTTTCCTGGTCACCCTGCATGCTGCAAAGTCTGCATCTGAATAACCTATTAGATTGAAAGATGAATCTAGCATACCATAATCCAAGGTTAACAGAACCACATAAATATTTAATAATGCGTTTGACAGCATGCATATGAGATTCCCTAAGGTCAGCTTGAAACCTGGCACATACACAAACGAAAAACATGATATCTGGTCTATTGGCAGTAAGATAGAGGAGTGAGCCGATCATACATCGGTAGACAGTCATATCTACCTTCTTACCATACTCATCCTTATCTAAATGAATGTTAGTGCCCATCGGTGTGCTTTGAGAGCGAGCATTGTTAAAGACAAACTTCTTGATCAGTTCTTTTGTGTACTTGGCTTGACTGATGAAGATTCCTTCATTGGTTTGTTTGACTTGAAGTCCAAAGAAATATGTTAGTTCACCCATCATGGTCATCTCAAACTTGCTCTGCATTAGCTTCTCAAATCTCTTGCAAAGTGATTCATTAGTAGATCCAAAAATAATATCATCGACATATATTTGAACAAACAATGAATGACCCTTATGCTTGGCAACAAATAAAGTGGTATCGATTTTACCTCGAGTAAAACCTAAGCCATCACTAAGTAAGAAATTATAAAGGGTTTCATACCATGCCCTTGGAGCTTGTTTTAAGCCATAGAGAGATTTCTTCAATTGGTAGACATGATCAGGCTTTTTGGAGTCCTCAAAACCAGGTGGTTGTTCAACATAAACAAGTTCTTGGAGTTCTCCATTCAAGAAGGCACTTTTCACGTCAATTTGATATAGTTTGAATTCTTTGAAGGCAGCATAGGCTATAAAAAGTCTTATAGCTTCCTGTAGACACCCCGCCTCGGACCGCTCACCCCGATTGCACACTTGGTTTTGTATTTCTCCCTCTTCTAAGTGTTTTCTGTTAGTTTCTGTTACTTTGGTTAAGTTCCAGATGGACTCCGTTAAGTCCCGGGACTAAACTGAATAACAGTTCTAACTTTCTAGTCCATTATGTCAAAAATTGCTTATCAGAGTCGCGCGCCTCCGCCCCTTGAGGCCAGACGCGCGCGCCTTCCGCCGCCTAGGTGGGATGCGCGCGCTTCTGGGGCGTGTCAGTTACAGATTCTGCCCAAGAATCTCTCCCTTGCTCATTATACATGATTTTTCCTGGGAAATATTTCTTGGAGACTCCGTTTGGCTCCAAAAACAGTCACTTTTCAACTATAAAACCCCTCCAATCCATCATTGGAAGGGGACCTTGAAAAATCATCATTTTAGACCTTTTACTCACTTCTTTCCTAGACTTCTCCTTGTTGGGTTTTGAGCAAACATGCACAGCGGAATAAACCCAAAAAACCTAGATCCGATCACGATGATTAAATTAATATGGAGATGAATTTAGAACACTAACCGTGACGGAGCTTTAAAATTCTGAGATCTTCAATCTTCGTTCTTCGCGCTTCTTCGAATCACGAACGTAGGAACGACCGCAAAACTTGGATCACGAACTTTGAAGGAGTTGATGCCAACGCCCTCTATGTTTATCCACACGCGAACGAATTTCAAGAACGATTCTTGAACCGGATTGCTAGACCCAATAGAAACTCTTTCTACTTTGAAGGCTATATGGAAAATCAATGTTCTTGTTCTTGAGGAAGAAGAAGAACTTGTTTTTCTCTCTCTCGGAGGCTATCTAATTGATATGGAATCAATACATACTGATTAGGTCGTTGTTAGAGGTTTATATACTTATTAGTCCTAAACCGTTTAGGAGAAATAGGTTAAAACCCGTCACAACACGAAATCAGTTTTTGGGCCCGAACAGGGCCTGCTCGGCCGAGTCCTTTAAGGTGCTCGGCCGAGCACCTTTGCTCCAGAAAATCTGACCTTCTGATTTCCCATGCTCGGCCGAGTCATATGAGGTGCTCGGCCGAGCACCACCAGAATTCCGTTTTTAGCCTTTTAAACAATTCGTCCTTTTGTGTTTGACCCCATAGGATTATATTAAGTTGGCAATGAGCCCAAACACATTTGTGCTCATAAATCATGAGCGGACTCTAGCAAGCCATCATGACTACCCAATTAATATAACTTGTATAAGTTCGTGAATCCTTTATAGAACATATTACAATCTCTTTGTTTCACGATGTCTATTGAACGTAAGCCATGGTCAATGGTCAACTTACAATGTTCAATGCTTTCTCGATCCCGAATGTATTGATAGTACAAATCATATTTGAGCACGGCCATGCATTTCATCAATACCACTCATCGAGTGGCCAAAGCTTGACATCTCTCTTGACGAGGAACAAATCCCTTCTAGATTAATTACCTTTCCCTACATGAATCCGATTACGCCAATCACATTCTTTATAGCTACCCGATTAGAGGTAACGTTTGAATATGTCAAACGTAATGTTCATCAAGTGGAAGACTGTGATAATCTCAGGTCTAAAGATTCCAGTAATATAACTATATGAGACTTAATTATGACATTGTGACCATGACATAAATCTCATATGGGTCAGTCCAGTATTTGGTCTCCAACAAATACCCATAAGTTTAATTGTATCCCATACACCATAATCATCATATGATTATCCATTAAACTTATACTAACAATTACTCATAATTATCAGGGACGGGGATTATTATAATAAACATGCAAAGGATATAATAATCAAACATTCAATATCATTAATATTATAACATTAATCGTTTTACAAAACGTGCCTAGAGCATACAACACCAACAATCTCCCACTTGCACTAGGCCTAATTAATGTATCGAATACCCATAGACCTAACATGACCATCATGCTTTGCTTATGGAAGACCCTTTGTCAATGGGTCGGCAATGTTATCATCAGTTGGTACTCTGCATATATTCACGTCACCTCTGTTAATGATTTCTCGAAGGACATGGTAACGCCTAAGTATGTGTTTGGACTTCTGATGGTTTCTTGGTTCCCTTGCTTGAGCAATAGCACCATTATTATCACAATAAAGGTCTATTGGATCAGCAATGCTAGGAACTACCTCTAGTTCAGTTATGAACTTCTTGATCCAAACAGCTTCTTTAGCAGCATCGGATGCAGCAATATACTCAGCTTCCGTTGTAGAATCAGCGACAGTACTTTGCTTAGAACTCTTCCAGCTCACAGCACCTCCATTAAGCACAAATACAAATCCAGATTGCGATCTAAAATCATCCTTGTCGGTTTGGAAGCTTGCATCTGTGTAACCACTTACAACAAGATCACCTTCCACACCTCCATACACCAAGAACGAATCTTTAGTCCTTCGCAAGTACTTAAGAATCATCTTGACTGCAATCCAATGATTTTCACCAGGATTTGATTGATATCTACTCGTCATGCTCAAAGCATACGAGACATCGGGTCTAGTACATATCATGGCATACATGATTGATCCAATTGCGGAAGCATATGGAATCCCAATCATTCTCTTACGCTCATCAGTTGTCTTAGGACACTGATTCTTGCTTAGAGTTATGCCATGTCCTACTGGCAAATTTCCTCTCTTATAGTTTTCCATGCAGAATCTCTTAAGAATTTTGTCAATATATGTATCTTGACTTAAACCAATCAATTTCTTGGATCTATCACGATAGATCCTAATGCCAAGGATATAAGCGGCTTCTCCCATATCTTTCATAGAGAAACACTTTCCTAACCAAGTCTTTACAGACTGCAGTGCGGGAATGTCGTTTCCTATGATCAATATGTCATCAACATATAGTACCAGAAATAATACTACGCTCCCACTAATCTTCTTGTAAACGCAAGGTTCATCTTCGTTCTTGATGAAGCCAAACTATTTGACCGATTCATCAAATCGAAGATTCCAACTCCTAGAGGCTTGCTTCAATCCATAAATGGATCGTTGCAATTTGCATACTTTGTTAGAATTTTCTGGAATTACAAAACCTTCAGGTTGTGTCATGTAAACATCCTCAAGTAAGTTCCCGTTAAGGAACGCTGTTTTGACATCCATTTGCCATATCTCATAGTCAAAATATGCGGCTATGGCAAGTAAAATTCTTATAGACTTGATCATTGCTACGGGCGAAAAGGTTTCATCATAGTCGATTCCATGAATCTGCCTATAGCCTTTCGCTACAAGTCTAGCTTTATAAGTATGCACCTTTCCATCCATGTCAGTTTTCTTTTTGAAAACCCATTTGCATCCTATGGTTTTTACACCTTCGGGCGCATCAATCAAGTTCCAAACTTGATTATCATACATGGATTTAATTTCAGATTCCATGGCTCCAAGCCATTTATCTGAATCAGGAGCGGACATCGCTTCTTGGTAGGAAGTAGGTTCGTCATCAACTATGACTTCTACTTCATTGCTATCCGTCATGAGAAATCCATATCTCTCAGGTTCAGATCGCACCCTACCAGTTCTGCGAGGAACTTGAGTATTCTGAATAGGTTCCACATTACTTTGTGAAACTTGTTCAGATCCAACATTTTGTTCCATGTAATTTTCGGGTTCTCGAATTTCTTCGAGATTAATTTTACTCCCACTAATTCCTTTGGAGAGAAACTCTTTCTCTAGAAAGGTACCGTGACGGGCAACAAACACTTTGTTTTCCGCGCAGTTGTAAAAGTAATAACCCTTAGTTTCCTTAGGGTAACCAACGAAAATACATTTATCAGATTTAGGTGTGAGTTTGTCAGATATGAGCTTCTTAACAAATGCTTCACAACCCCAAATCTTCATGAAAGACAAACTAGGTTTTCTTCCAGTCCACATCTCATGTGGAGTCTTTGGAACAGATTTTGTTGGAACATTATTTAGTGTTAGTGCAGCAGTTTCTAGTGCATGTCCCCAAAAGGTTAAAGGAAGATCAACTTGACTCATCATGGAGCGGACCATATCCAATAAAGTCCGATTTCTCCGTTCGGACACACCATTCCATTGTGGTGTCCCAGGTGGAGTTAATTGTGAAATAATTCCACAATCTTTCAGATGATTGTCAAATTCTTGGCTTAAATATTCTCCACCACGATCTGATCGAAGTGCTTTAATAGTTTTGCCAAGTTGATTTTGTACTTCATTTTGAAATATTCTAAATATCTCAAAAGATTCACTTTTATGTTTCATTAAGTAGACATAGCCATATCTACTAAAATCATCAGTAAAAGTTATGAAGTATTGATATCCTCCCCTAGCATTGCAACTCATTGGTCCACACACATCAGTATGTATGAGGGCCAATAAGTCATTGGCCCTTTCACTACTCTTAGTAAAAGGTGCCTTAGTCATCTTTCCAAGTAAACATGACTCACAAGTTTCATATGATTCAAAATCATGTGAATCTAGAAGTCCGTCCCCATGGAGTTTTGAGATACGCTTCTCATTAATATGACCAAGACGGCAATGCCACAAATAAGTATGATTTACATCATTGGGTTTGGATTTCTTATTTATATTATAAACATTCTCATTATTCCCATTTTCAACATCAAGAACATAAAGGCCATTAAATGAACATGCAGTACAATAAAGCATATCATTTAAATAAATAGAAAACTTCTTATTTTCAAAAAGAAACTTAAAACCTTCATTATCCAAACAAGAAATTAAAATAATATTTCTACTTAAATCCGGAACGTAATAACAATTGTTCAAAACAAGAATTAATCCGCTAGGTAAAATGACATCATATGTTCCTACAGCTAATGCAGCAACTCTTGCTCCATTCCCCACGCGTAGGTCCACTTCGCCATCTTTAAGTAGCATTCTATTCCTTAGTCCCTGCACATTTAAACAAATGTGAGATCCACATCCAGTATCTAATACCCAGGAGCTAGAAGTAGAAAGTAGAATATCTATAACATAGATACCTGAAGTAGATGCAGTCCCACCGCTCTTCTTCTTCTTTAACTCTTCCTTGTAACCTTGCAATTTCGTTTCCAATGTCCAATCTCATTGCAGTGGAAACAAATTGCATCCTTTTGGGAAGCCGGTTTAGCCACATTAGCTTTGGCAACAATTGCCTTGCTAATCTTGGGTTTGACAACTTTTGCCTTACCCTTTCCTTTGCCTTTTTGGCCCTTTCCTTCCTTAGACACAATGAGTACAGGAGCGGTCTCTTTACCAATTTTCTTTTCTGCCTGCTTAAGCATCCCATGCAATTCAGACATAGTCTTATCCATCCCTTGCATATTAAAGTTCATGACGAACTGATTATAGCTTTTGGGCAATGAATTAAGAATAAAATCGGTAGCCAACTCAATCTCAATTGGATGGCCAAGCCTCTCTAGTTTCTCAAAGTAAGCCTTCATTTTCAAAACATGAGGGCTCACAGACTGTCCTTCGCTCATCTTGCATGAGACTAGGGCATCTATGGTGTCGAACCTCTCTTGCCTTGCTTGTTCTTGGAACATATCTTTCAATGTAGTAGCAAGGTCAAATGCTTCCAAGTGTTCAAGAATCTTCTGAAGTTCTGAACACATGGCCGCAAGCATAAGACAACCCACCTCACGAGAATCATTCACATGTTTCTTGTAGGCATTTCTCTCATCCTTGGGTGCATTAGAAGCAGGTTCTTCTTCAGGAACGGGCTCATCAAGAATATAGAGCTTATCCTCATGCTTTAGAACAATTCTAAGGCTACGGATCCAATCCGTATAGTTAGCTCCATCTTCTTGAAGTTTCTCCTTCTCAAGGATAGATCGCAGTGATAAATTTGTATTCTGAGCCATTATCTACAATTATGCAAACATATAATTAAATATGAGTACCAACTTAATTAAAGATATTAAATTAATAGTATTTTACAAATACTCCCACTAAATTATATAACCTTCATATACATCCAATGTATAATATAATTTGAATGGGCTAAGATCCATATTTCACTTAACTTTGAGTCGGCTAGGGCACGACTGCTCAAAATAAGTTATTTAGGTAGACAACTCCTTGTCAATCATATCGTATATGACTCTTAGATCTTTTATGAGATTTTAGATATCGTATATCTAACATGTTTTAATCTCATCTGTGCCTTAGGCCCAAAACTATTTTGATAGCCTAATTAAGTTAAACCATTTTAAACGTATAGGAATCACTGTTTCCTCATCTTGCTCATAAATGGATAGAATCAATGCACCTACGCTAGGGCGTAACCCACACAAAACTACCCACGTACTCACAAGTGTTTTAATCATGGATTGACACGGAACTTAAATTTTAAAGAAGGTTCATGACATATAGCATGGTCAATGTTTATAGTCACATAATATAAACACATAAAGCAACGGTTAATAATTTAACTAATCTCATTAATTAAATTAAGATTTCATGTGATTGATTTATGGGGATAAATTCTTTAACACATTATTGAGAGCACGATTGTACGGTCGAAACTAAGCGAGAAGGCATCCACAATCCCGTACCAAATTTAGAAACTAGAAGGAACAACTATGTAAGGTCGAAACTAAGCCAATAGGCATCCACAATCCCTTACATAAAGTAACTCGATTCTAAATTCTTTTGTCCCATCAATTCATTACTTTGACCTTGATATTTGTTTTCAGGAAACACGGTTTCTCAAACCAGCCATCTGACAAACAAATTCAATCCAAAGTGATTTTAAACAAGCCATTTAATTTCAGGAAACACGGTTTCTAAAACCAGCCATCTGAAAAACAAATTCTGTCCAAAATCAACCTGCTCGGCCGAGTCCTCTAAGGTGCTCGGCCGAGCGCCTCTGTGTTCCAGAAAACCTTTGCTTCTGACGACTCTGCTCGGCCGAGTCTTATAGACTGCTCGGCCGAGCACCACGAACATAACAGATTTTCTTGTCGAATTTTAATTCTAAGATTGCTTTCCCGATTCATTTAGGATTTGGTGTTCATAATGATCATATCATCATGTTCATCAAAACCTTGAATAAACGATTTATTCATGAATCAAAGATCATCAACAATCAATCCAATTAATTTTGATAATCTAAAGGAACATAATAATCAAATTATTATTGCAATCGTAGATCCCACATAACGTATTTAAACGGTGCGATTTTATGACTTCAATATATCTCATATATAAACATAAAACTCAGATCACATAAACATCTTGAATCCAAATTCACATAGCATGCCAAAACATATAATCCAATTATATCATTAACATGTTATTATTAAAATAATCATGATGAACGGGGCTCTGATACCACTGTTGGGTTTTGAGCAAACATGCACAGCGGAATAAACCCAAAAAACCTAGATCCGATCACGATGATTAAATTAATATGGAGATGAATTTAGAACACTAACCGTGACGGAGCTTTAAAATTCTGAGATCTTCAATCTTCGTTCTTCGCGCTTCTTCGAATCACGAACGTAGGAACGACCGCAAAACTTGGATCACGAACTTTGAAGGAGTTGATGCCAACGCCCTCTATGTTTATCCACACGCGAACGAATTTCAAGAACGATTCTTGAACCGGATTGCTAGACCCAATAGAAACTCTTTCTACTTTGAAGGCTATATGGAAAATCAATGTTCTTGTTCTTGAGGAAGAAGAAGAACTTGTTTTTCTCTCTCTCGGAGGCTATCTAATTGATATGGAATCAATACATACTGATTAGGTCGTTGTTAGAGGTTTATATACTTATTAGTCCTAAACCGTTTAGGAGAAATAGGTTAAAACCCGTCACAACACGAAATCAGTTTTTGGGCCCGAACAGGGCCTGCTCGGCCGAGTCCTTTAAGGTGCTCGGCCGAGCACCTTTGCTCCAGAAAATCTGACATATGAGGTGCTCGGCCGAGCACCACCAGAATTCCGTTTTTAGCCTTTTAAACAATTCGTCCTTTTGTGTGTGACCCCATAGGATTATATTAAGTTGGCAATGAGCCCAAACACATTTGTGCTCATAAATCATGAGCGGACTCTAGCAAGCCATCAAGACTACCCAATTAATATAACTTGTATAAGTTCGTGAATCCTTTATAGAACATATTACAATCTCTTTGTTTCACGATGTCTATTGAACGTAAGCTATGGTCAATGGTCAACTTACAATGTTCAATGCTTTCTCGATCCCGAATGTATTGATAGTACAAATCATATTTGAGCACGGCCATGCATTTCATCAATACCACTCATCGAGTGGCCAAAGCTTGACATCTCTCTTGACGAGGAACAAATCCCTTCTAGATTAATTACCTTTCCCTACATGAATCCGATTACGCCAATCACATTCTTTATAGCTACCCGATTAGGGGTAACGTTTGAATATGTCAAACGTAATGTTCATCAAGTGGAAGACTGTGATAATCTCAGGTCTAAAGATTCCAGTAATATAACTATATGAGACTTAATTATGACATTGTGACCATGACATAAATCTCATATGGGTCAGTCCAGTATTTGGTCTCCAACAAATACCCATAAGTTTAATTGTATCCCATACACCATAATCATCATATGATTATCCATTAAACTTATACTAACAATTACTCATAATTATCAGGGACGGGGATTATTATAATAAACATGCAAAGGATATAATAATCAAACATTCAATATCATTAATATTAATAACATTAATCGTTTTACAAAACGTGCCTAGAGCATACAACACCAACACTCCTTTGGGATTTCTTCAACAAAGTATTCAACCTCTTCTTCAAGGCTTTACAAGAGGTTCTCTTTTGAAGGATAATATAGGTAAATGTCTTAAACATTTCTCTTCTTCTCCTTCTTCTTCTTCTTCTTTAATCGAATGTGCAATCACCCAAAACCATTTGGGACATGACACCAATGGTCCTTTCATTACATTGAATTGGCCTAGGAGTCATCTCCCTACATTTTAACTCTAAAACCCCTTTTTATCATCATTTTAATAGGAAGAACACATTTATCTTTAAAAGTGAATTATGAACAAACAAGACCGACTTGCTCGGGCGAAATGGGTGTTTAAGTACTTCCCATTTCGTAACCTAACCCCCGAACCCCTCATCCCAAAGAATCTCTGTTTTCGTAAATCAAACTTAGGCTCATAAACATTAGGTTTTCTTACGTTCCTAAAAAACGTGGGTGGCGACTCTTAAAACCAAGTAGACATCCTAGGATAATTCACGCGCTCTAGCCAAGCCGTGGTATCCCCCCGGGTATCTACAGTGGCGACTCTGCTGGGGAGGCTTGAGGGTTAAACTTGTGTTTCTGTTCATAATTCACTTTTCTGGGCATTCTGGAAATTGACATGGGAAGCGCGCGCCTCGGACCTTCATGGTCCAAAGCGCGCGCGTCCCGCGTCAAATTCTAGAATCGCCCGCCTTCCATGTGTTCTTCCTACTATTTCGTGCTGAGAAACATTGCAGGGGTTCCATCACACAATCAGGACCAGGGCAATCCACTGAGTCTATAAGTTTTTGATAATCTGACAGGTGAGCCCAGAAGCGGGCGCCTCCCAGGTACATTGCGCCAGGCGCGCGCTTCTCACAACACCAGCCCGAGGCGCGCGCTTCTGGGTCAGTTTCCAGGGCCAGAACAGGTTTCAGTGACTGAACAGAGCAGTGAGGGTGTGGGCACAGTTGCCTGCATCAGGACAGAATTGAACCCTTGGACTGTTTAATTTTATGTTTTATTTACCGGTCACACGGGTGATTCGGGAGTTGTAATTTACGTGCTTATGTGTTTTTTTTTTATCTTTTCTTTTCAAAAAAAAAAAAGTAAATTTTTTTTTGTCACGTGATGGACCTCACACTACGCGCACAATTCTTATCAACTGCTCACTATCGAGTCGCACAAGTCCAACCCCAAACCCGTCGAGGCCCGTCCTAGAAAGTTTCAAGCTCCACTCGACCTTGGCTCTTTCGAAGCGGTAAACCTCAGCCCGTGGCATAGTTCATGACTACATGCTGGAGGTGACCTTTAAGCCTCATATTTAAGCCGAGCACAAACACACAATTCTAGTTCGGGTCTAACATTCCGTGACCAAGTCGGTTTCCATGTACCGAGATTTCCCTAAACTAATGTTTTCAAATCATACATGCCAACTTGTTGAAACGGACGCAATAAAAATCCGTCCCCAAAAGTAGTTATCTTGGACGAAAATAAAAAAATCCGTCCCCGCATGTATGCTTTACTACATTAATTTAGTTTAATCCTGACACATGTAGGATTCATAAGCGCGATGGAATCCGATGAGTATATGAGACCGCGAGATGGTCTAGATACTAGTGTGACGATTCCATTATCTTCTTAGAAACCCCAAAAGGGACCCATTCCCTCCGACTTATAAAATAAAATAAAAAAAGAGTCTTTTTTCTTATGTGGTTCGAGTCGTGTGCCCAACTGTGTGTTCTCAACCTCTTCATGGACCGAAAGTGTGAACCGAGACTGACAAGGGCTACTTCTCTAATTATAGGTCCGATTGGTACTCTCCGCATCTACAGGGATTCATCCAACAGGCTTGTCCGTGAACCGATCACTCCAACAGCTTCTACATCATCAATGGCTGGCGACTCCAGCACCAACAACGCCATGACTCTCGAACAGCTTTCTGCCATGGTTCACACACTTCAACAACAAGTCTCTACCCTTAACCAAGAGGCTCAAACCAAAGAAGCCTTGTGGCAAGCTCATGTCGACAGTCAAAGGGAGGCCCACGAGGCCGAGGTTGACCAACTGAAAGCCAAGCTCCTCAAGCTCTCCAAGAACAAGGGGGTTAATGACAATGAGGAATCCGAGTGGACCGAGGGTTTGTTTGAAAGCACATATGTCAGCGCCCGCACCAAAAAAGTGGGGAAACCAAGCACCGACAACAGCGACCCCAAAATGGTCGATTCGATCATGGCGTACATTGATTAGAAATTCGACGACCTCAACATGGGAAAAGGCTCCAACACAAGCCTTTATCAGTCATACATCCTTATGAGCACGATGGCCGCTCTCCCCGACAAATTCAAGATGCCCGACATTAGCAAGTTTAAGGGCAACTCATGCCCGATGGCTCACATCGAGACTTACATTTGGGCTATGGTTCCGAAGAAGGTCTCCCCAAAAGTTATGGCTCAATGCTTTCCTCTCACTCTCGAGGGGGCGGCAAAGGATTGGTATGCAACTCTCCCGCTCACTGTCCGTCTTGATTGGGATGCCGCTATGCTTGCCTTCAAAAATCAATATCAAGGCAATACCACTCACCGGCCCACAAGGAAAGAGCTCGAGAAAACCACTCAAAGAGACAACGAGTCCTTCATTGACTTCACAAGGAGATGGAATGACAAGCTCTCTGAAATTGTTGAGAGGCCAAACACAAAAGATCAAATGGACATCTTTCTCAAGTGTCTCAAGATTGATCTCCGCACCCACCTAAGTGGGGCTTGCTACTCCGACTTCTCCCAAATGTATGAGGCGGGGGTACGCATGGATGACTTGCTCAAGGAGATTAAAAAGGCCACTCCTACTTACCGATACAAGGGCCGCCTCTAGTTCAAACAAAGAGGCTTCTGTCAATGCCGTTACTACTGACAAAGGGAATTACAAAAGGTTCCCCACCACAAGGCAAGCGGCTCCAAAACGACCGCGTCTACACTCCTCTCAACGGCATGACCATCACGAGGCCTATGAAGCTCTAAAGGTCAAGGACAAATCACCCCTCTTCAGGGTACAAGCAACCACAAACCGCTCCGTGCCAATCATGCTCACCACAAATGGTGTGACTACCATCAATGCACCGGCCACCTCACCGAGGATTGTTTCTCCATCCGCAACACTATCCAAGACCTCATAGACAAGAAGGAATTCATAATCCCTAATGAGGGTGGTGTCAATGTAATGAGGTAGGAGAGTTTGAAGGAACCACTCATTCGATCCCAATTGTGAATGAGGGCTCCGATGATATGAATAAACTTGATAATTCTTGCTATGTTGTGACTTATGATGAGATTATGAGGGAAGTCTTAGAGAATAGGAAGAAGAAGCTACAAGGGACCGTGAACGTGCTCACTCGCAGTGGCCGAGTAACAACGAGCGCAATCCCTCCCAATACCGTAGCAACCAACACCTCTTCTCAAAGATCGCAAACACGCGACATACCCGAAGATCCTTTGTTAACACAACTCAAGAAGACGCAAGCCAACATATCCATCTGGGACCTTATTGCATCATCAAAGAGACACCGAGACCTCGTCATCAAGAACTTGGATGACACATCAGTCTCTCCCGACACGACTCCTGAGGACCTCACAGCAATGATAGGTCACATTCACTTCGGCAATGTCATCACTTTTGCCGACATGGACCTCCCGCCATTTGGGTCCGAACACAATGAAGCCATCTACCTCAAAGTAAGGGAAAGGGGGAGACCCATCTCAAGGTTCTAGTAGACGGTGGTTCTGCACTCAACTTAATGCCTAGCCGAGTCATGGGCATACTGGGGCTCAAAAGCTCCAATTTACATCCCTCCGCACAAGTCATTAGAGGGTAACGACAGCACTGCCCGTACAGTCATGGGAATGATAGAAGTTGATATCGAATTTGGAAGCATGATCATGTCCGTCCCATTCCAAGTACTGGATGTCCCTGCTTCATTCAACTTACTTCTGGGCCGACCTTGTATCCACAGTTCCAATGCGGTACCTTCCACTCTCCATCAGTGTGTCAAGATCAGAAATGGGGATGAGATAGTTACCATCATGGCCGAGAATGTCACCATCCACAGAAGTAAGGGACAACCCGTTCACCAAGTCCAACATGGGATAGAAGATGCCACTCTCTCCGGCGTCAACACCATCGACAAAGAAGGGGGAAACAAACAATGGACCCTCGGCAATCCTAAATCCTCCGCATGATGAGGAACATGAATCACTTTCCCGGTCTAGGCCTAGGGAAGCATCAACAAGGGATATTACACCCCGTAGAAATTCCTTTTGTCAAGAACAAGTTTGGTCTGGGGTACGAGCCCACTGAAGATGACTTGAAATACGAGCAAGCAGTCAAGAATCAAAAGACCCAAGCTCGCAAAGAAGGTCGACGATATGAAATCCTTGACTTGAGACCTTACCGCAACACACTAAACGGTTACTTTGTTCGCCAAGGGGAAGATGTTCCGTACATAATCTTTCCCGAACCGTGGGTTAATGACAAGGGCGTCAGAAAGCCCGGTCTCGGGATCTTCACTGATTGTGAAATACCGACACAAGAAAGGGAACCTACTCTGATGTCACCCCGAGAGTGGTGGGCAAGAAAGTGGCTATAAAGTCCAAGGCAGAGATTACCGTGGGGGAAGAATTATCCGATCTAGCCTCCATGTTCGAAGAATTTGCCATCATGGACGATTGCCAAGTCAACGCTATCTACGACACCATTGTCAGAAAGGAAACCATCAGTGAGATCCCGCCAAGCTCCGAGCCAATCAACAACTGGTATTCAACAAAGGGGCCCTTAGTGTCTGAAGATTTCTTGGTCTGAGAAATGGGTTGCATACCCCGTACAGCAACAAAGGAAGAGCGGCTCACACTTACTTTTGAGTCCGAGAGTGTTTCTAATGCCCTCACCCAAGAGGATATGGAGGCAATAGCCGAGCGTGTGTTTCCTTTCTTTGCTAATGAAAAATTCGATATTTCTGAGTACCCCGAGATTGCAAACATCATAAATGATGAATTAACTAATAACAAACTTAATGAACAAGTTAATAACGATTCAAATTATGATGAAATAGACCCGAAAACATAACATACCTAAATGAACTAGCTCAACAAGTTCGTTGTCGTGGTGAAAATGGTCCAGGGGCTGATGAGGAATTGCATGTTGTTAATCTGGGTACCGACGAAGAACCAAAAGAAACGAAGATTGGCAGCTTCTTCAAGGGGGAAGACAAAGACAAATTGACTGCACTGCTCAGAGAATTTGTGGATGTATTCGCATGGTCGTACAAAGACATGCCGGGTTTGGACGAAAAGTCGCAGAGCACAGAATTTCGATCAGAGAGGATGCCAAACCAGTAAAAGCAGAAGCTCAGAAAGATCAAGCCAGAATGGTCTCTACAAGTCAAAGAAGAGATTGAAAAGCTCCTCAGTGTGGGTTTCATCAAAGTCATTGAGTATCCGACTTGGCTAGCCAACATTGTGACAGTCAGAAAGGCAAACGGCAAGGTTCGAGTTTGTGTGGACTTCCGGGATTTGAACAAAGCTTCCCCGAAAGATGATTTTCCACTACCAAACAGCGACATGCTCGTCGATTCTACTGCCAAACTAATGAATGTCCCGCTCATTTGTGGACAGTTTTGCGGTTACAATCAGATTCTCATGTCCGAGAGGATCAACACAAGACAGCTTTCACAACTCCATGGGGCACTTTCTCCTACACAGTCATGCCATTCGGACTAAGGAACGCTGGGGCTACTTACCAGAGGGTCTGTTACTGATCTATTCATGACATGATTCATAAAGAGATCGAGGTCTATGTAGACGACATGATCATCCATTCGAAGGGAAACCATGGTCAACATTTGATCGAATCTTCGCAAATCTTTGAAAGGCTTCGACACACAAGATGAGACTCAATCCGCAAAGTGCACTTTTGGGGTCATCAGAGGAAAGGTTCTAGGTTACATGGTCACCGAAAGAGGAATTGAAGCTGATCCCTCCAAGATCAAGGCAATCATTAACATGCCTCCCCCAAGGACGCAGAAAAAATCAAAGGTTTCATGGCAGACTAAATACATCAGTCGATTTGTGCACAACTCACTTCCATGTGTGAGCCGATCTTCAAGCTACTAAAAAAGAATGTGGCTCTAGAATGGACCGATGCGTGCCAAGAAGCCTTCGACAAGTGAAGCATTACTTGGCATGCCCTCCAGTTTTGGTTCCACCGCACAAGGAGAAGCCTCTCTTGCTCTATCTCACTGTCAATGATGAAGCCCTAGGGGCTATGTTAGCACAAGAACAGCGAGACTCTACAAAGAGAATGCTATCTACTTTGTCAGCCGCCGGTTCAAGGGCTGAAAAGAACTACTCTGTCTTAGAAAAGTCTTGTGCTGCATTGGTTTGGGTTACTCAAAACCTCAAGCATTACATGGAAGCCTTCCCAATCAAGTTAGTAGCAAAAGTGGACCCGCTCCGCTACATCTTCGAAAAGCCTTTCATGTCAACAAGACTAGCCAATGGTATTTCATGCTCGCCGCTGCGATATCACTTATGGTCACACTCAAATCCATCAGGGGGAAGTGTTCAGTGATCAGCTTGCTGAATTTCCGTGTGTGACGAAGTGAAGGCGGTAAGATGTACAGTTCCCCGACGAGAATTAATTTGTGCTACAACAGAAGAAAATAAGTGGCAACTTTTTTTCGATGCGCAGCCAATAAGCATGGGTATGGCATAGGGATGTTACTTGTTGATCCAAAGGACATGTATACTCAATCGCCATCCGCCTTGAATTTGAAGCCACTAACAACACCGCCTGAGTACAAAGCTTGCATAGCGGGGCTCGAAGCAGCCCTCGAAAGAAATGTCACAAGTTTAGAAGTATTCGTGATTCCTTGCTCATCATCAACCAGACATCCGGAAAGTGGAAGATTCAAGACTCGACTCTGCAACGGTTATGGTCAACATCTCGAGGAGTTGGTTGAACAGTTTCAAGAAATCACCTTCAATTACCTGCCAAGGGACAAAAACCGTTTTGCTGATGCACTAGCCACCATCGCTTCACTGGTTGAAATACCTGAGGGTAAAATGGTGAAGCCCTTCAAAATTTCCCGAAGGAACAGTCCGGCATACAGCATGAGTATCGAGATCACGAGGTCCAAACAAACTCCCATGTGGGTACGCGGATATCATGAATTTCCTCAAGAATGGTACTTATCCCGAGAATAGCAATAAGAAGTCTCAAATGGCGTTGCAAAGACTAGCCTCCCGATACGTACTGATTGGGGACAGAGTCTACAAAAGGCACCACGAAGGGATCAATCTCCTATGCGCAAATGAGACCGAAGCTCAAGAAATAATGCATGAGATCCACAAGGTGAATTGTAGGCCTCACATGAAGGGTTTATGTTGACCAAAAAGATACTCCGCATAGTTTATTATTGGAGTACCATGGAAAGGGATGTATCGAGAAAGTCAAGAGGTGCGCCAAATGCCAATTCCATGCAATCTACAGCACGCTCCACCCTCACAGCTTTACATATGACTACGCCTTGCCTTTCTCTTGTTGGGGCTAGACATCATCGGCAAAGTTCACCCTACTGGAAGCAACGGACAATCTTTCGTCCTAGTAGCCGTGGACTATTTTACAAATGGGTCGAAGCACAGGTTTACCGAGTTCTCAACGCCAAGAAAGTGGCCGAATTCGTGAAAACCCACATCATGTGCCGATACGGCGTTCCTCATGAGATCATCTCAGACAACGGCTCTCACTTCGAGAAAGAGATGACACACTCCTGGTAGAATACCAGATCACTAAGCACAAGTCATCTCCATACCGCCCTGAAGAAAACGGCGCGGTCGAGGCAACTAATAGACAATCGAGACCATTGTAAGAAAATGGCCTCCACTGGAAGGGATTGGCCCGAAAAGCTACCTCTAGCGTGTGTGGGGCTACCGCACAATCGATACGGACAGCGACTGGAGAAACCCTTATGCACTGGTATATGGGTCCGAAGCTGTACTACCAATATGAGGCTCGAAGTTCCATCCTACGGGTCCTCCTCGAGAACCAAGTCAACGAAGCGACTGGATGCAAAGTCGATATGAACAGCTAGCCCTACTCGACGAAAAAAGGCTAAGGGAAATCGAGCGTACGAGGGCCTATCAACAAAGAATGGCTAGGGCTTTCAACAAAAAGGTGAAGCCCCGAAAACATCAGTGTGGGAGATTTGGTCCTAAGACAACACCCTCCTAATGCCATGAACCCCCTTGGAAAATGGGGAACCCGATGGATTGGTCCGTACGTAGTCAAGAAGATACTAAGCGGCGGTGCAGCTCCGACTTGTTGACTTAGACGGAGATCAGCTGCCAAAGGAAGTCAACCTCGACAAATTGAAGAGAGTTTTACGTCTAATAAACGAAGACCAAAAAAAAAAAAAAAAAAAAAAAAGAGCTCGCTAGGTTGAAACCCGCAAGGGCGGCCTAGGCAAAAAATTAGAGCACGTGCAAAAAAAAAAGAAGCCGCCCGCTAGATTGAAAACCCGAAAGGGCGGTCTAGGCAAAAAACAAAGTGCACAAAAAAAATAAAAAATAAAAAATGGTCTTCGTTTGTTTTGAACTACGGAGACCTGAGCCTCTACATTGGAGGAACGTAGGCAACCTTCGAGTGCGGTCTAAAACATAAACAAATATCCAAATCATTTCAAATAACAAGATGCAATTTTTTTATTCATTTGAATTATTTTGCCATTACAATGGAAATGTTGAGCTACTAAAAGACTTAAAACATTAAAATCTTGAAACAAGTGGTCTATTCTAAATTGCAATCTCTCGGGGTACTAGGAAAAATCTAATTTTCTCTTGGCCTTTGAAGGACCACCCGAACGACCATCAATCCTACTCTTCTTGGGAGTGTTGG